>JADGIZ010000417.1:0-13970 GCA_027604665.1 Polyrhizophydium stewartii | reverse complement strand
CACAAGAGGACCGCGGCCACCAAACAGCGGCCCCGCCCGCTGCGCACGTCGCCCGCGGCTCCCGCAACATCCGAGCTGCAGCCCGCGTCGCCCGCGGTGCCCTCGCCCGCGGCGCCCGCATCGGCGCGCTCGCCCACGGCCGGCCCGCCGTCGCCCGCCGCGTCCGCCCGAGACGGCCACACGGCGCCAAGCACCGATGCCGCCGACCCGCAGCCCGCGCTGGCCAGGAAGCGCCGGCGCGACGCCGCCGCCGCCGCCGACATCGAGCCGCTGCAGGCGCCAGCTGGCCTGAGCGCCATGCACCGGCTCATGGTCGAGAGCCTGCGCCAGATGCAGGCCCACGGCGTCTTCCTAACGATGCTGTCGGCCGCCCGCGACCTGGCTGCCGACGCTGCCGACAACGACGCAGCCGACGACACGGCCGACGCCGACTCGCAGCTCACCGGCGCCCGCCACGCCGTGCCCGACCCGCTCGCAGAGCTGTCGGCGCGCATCTCGGACTTTGCCAGCGGCGCCGAGTTCGTTGCCGCCGCCGAGGCCGCCATTGCGCGGCTCGCGGCCGCATCGCAGACGCCCGCATCGGCCACGCGCGGCGTGCTGGCGCTGCTGCGCAACCTCGAGGCCGCATACTTCCCCACCGACGCAGCCAGGGGCCTGCGCCGCGCCGCCGCCGCCGCCGTCGTGTCCTCGGTCGCCGCCGCCCCGCAGCGCAAGCCCCGCAGATCCGCGCAGCCGGCCGCACCGCCGTCGCCAGTGTCGCTCGAGTCGGGCCAGACGACCGCCGACAGCGTCGACACGCCCCAGCCTCCGCGGCCAGCCAAGCGCCGGCGCAGCGCAGACGGCGCCGCCCCGGCGCTGCTCGTATCGTCGGGAACCGACTCGGACGAGTCGGCCGTGTCAGTCACTTCGGCCTCGCCCGTGCTGCTGCCCGAGGTGTCTGCCGCAGCAGGCACCACCAGGAAGCAGCGGCTCGCCCCAATGCAGCTCGACGATGCCCGGCTGCCGTCGCCGACCGCCACGCCCCGGCCCGCGGCCGACGCATCGGCGGCCAGCAAGCAGCCAAGCGCCGAGCCCGAGGAGTCGCCCGCTGGCACCGCGTCGGGCTCCGAGGCGTCGGACTGGGAGCAGGGCCCTCGCCCGTCGGCCCGCCGTGCCAGCGCACGCCGCGTCAGCGATGCCACCGCGCCGCGGGTGACCGCACGGGCAAGGGCCGCCAAGAAGCAGCAGCAGCCGCCGCCGCCGCAGCGTGTGCAGGCTGCTGCCGGTGCCAAGGCACGCTCGCGCCGCTGAACCGCGCCAGTGTCCGCGATGCCGCCCGTTGTGAATACCTCTGTCCATCTGCCGCCGAGCGCGGGCTTCTCTGGCTCGCTGCATCCAACGCCCGAGCCGATCTGGCTCCCAGCCCCGGTGCCCGCTGGTGCGATGCGCCGAGCGTGCCGCACTCTTGGATGCCACAGACTCGCCGCCGGCAGGCCCTTCTTGCATCCACACTTCTCGCTCTATCTCTCACCACTTCTTTGATCCCCCCCCCCTTCACATCCGCATCGCTCGTCGTTCCTTCTTGTCCATGTCTTGATAATGGGTCCTGCCGCCGCCTGACCAGCCAGAGCCGCTACTTTCCTTTCTTTTCAAACTGCGAAGCAAGTAAAAGTTTCGTACAAAAGTTGAATCTTGAATATCCATGTTGCCTTTTGATCGGCGGTTGGCGATGGCGGCCAGCTGCTCTGCAGTTCAGTCGCAAGTTGAGCTGACTGTTGTCCGACAGATCCCAATTTCTTCAATTGCCGTCCGAGGCAGACACCGACTTGGCAGCCAAGGCAACTTAGACTGCATCTTTCATTCGCAAAAGGTTTCTGGTCGTCGCCGCATCGCTTTCGCACAGTCGTCACAAACCACTCCGCAAGCCTTCGAACCCGGTCGCAGCCAGAGTTGTCGCGCAACCGCTTGACCATTCGGATGTCGCGACGTTTGAAGGCATGTTCGAACATATCATCATCGTAAAACCTCCACTCGCCCTCGGCGATCGCATCGATGATTGCGTCGGCCGGCTCGCCGTCGAGCTTGGACGCCGGGTGGTCGACAACTACTTCAGGGAGGATTTCGAAGATCCAGCCAATGTGATTGTGATTCATATTCTTGAGGGCATCGTTGAGCAGATTGACCACAGTATCGTCGTCAAGCAGCTCTCGCCTGTGCTCGAGCACAAAGTCGAGAATATCGAATTGACACTGCAGAATGGAGCTTGTGACGCTCTCGTCGTCGTCGTTGTCGTCATCATCGTCATCATCGTCATCATCATCATCACCCTCTTATTTATATTTCTCGGCCCATTCGATGTCGCTGTCAGCATCTAGATTGGGTCCAGGATCATGAGAAATCAACTGCGCTACCGCACTTTTCCAAACATCCTCGAGCACGACAGACTTGATGGCCTAGAGCCAGCGCGTGTGCAGCATCCGCATTTTGTTCAAGTGGTCTCGGATTGCCAACACCCGCATCATCTCACCACGCTGCTCGTCACTGATGAGTTCGGCGACCTCGAGTATTTCGATGCTGCGCGTGGTATCCACCATTCCACCAACGCTCAGTTGGCGATGCAGCCCGCACTTAAACATAAGTCGCAGCAACGGCGAGTCCGATATCGAAAACGCGTTGTGGATTCCGTAAAAAAAAGATGGAACGATGCCGCAGTTGAATATAATGAACCTCGCGATTTCGGTGTGGCCGCTGGACAGAGCCTTGTTGCCTGAGTCAATCGTGCAGCGTACGGCGCCGCTGTTATGCAGGAACTCGACGACTCGCAGGTGGCCATTGGCGGCGGCTTGGTCCATCGCATTGGTCGAGCAGCCTGTTGTGACGTTCTTGTGCAGCCGCTCGACGACGTGCAGGTGGCCGACGCAAGCCGCGCTATCTATCGCAGAGGCGTGCCATGGATTGGCGGATATGCTGCGAAGCCACTCGAGGATGTCCAAGCGACCTACCTCTGCCACGAGCTTGGAAAGGTGATGGTCTGGCCTGACGTCGATCCAGTCCGGGGCAACTCTAAGAAATTCGAGGTCGAGCCCGGCTTGAGCAACGTTGCGGGGGCTCGCGCCGTTCAACGAGATCAAGCAATTTGTGACGCAGGGCGACCTGCTCAAGATCTGGAAAGCAATTCATGCTTTTGATAAAGCCATACATCTCGCGGCTGCGGATGTGCTAAAAGTCCTTGTCGGTGCACGAGTCGAGTGTCTCGTTTGGCTTGAGGACAGAAGGATCGGCGGGAAGTTGGTCGAGATCAAAGACGTCGAGCCAGAGCGCACGCTGCTCGCTGCGCAGGAGCCGAGCGACGTCGACTGCGCTTGGCGGCGTGCGGCGTGCCCACAAGCTCGCGGACGCCTTGGGCGAGTGCGCCGAAGCGGCCGGCGAGGGCGTGCACCTGCTCCGTGACATCCGCACTGGCCGCGCCTGGCATCGCGATGGCGTCCACGAGGCCGTCGACGCACACCTGGACGGCGGCGAGCTGCTCGGCAATGGAGGCGTGGATTGGGTTCATTGATGTTGGGCAGAGTCGGTTTCTCCGCACCTGATGCATCTTGGCCGACTGCATCATACAACCGCAGGCAGATCAAGGCACGGCCCCCACACTGGGTATCGACCGCAGCTTCGTTCATTCACGCAAGCCCGCCCACATGCCGCCGAGTTGCCTTCACCCGCGCTTCAGGAACCACTCGGCGCGCCTCCTGAGCTTGTCGTTGTTGACAAAGATGTTGTCGCGCAGCCACTTGACCGTCGCAGCGTCGCCGCGCTTGATCGCCTGCTCGAGCGCCTCGGGAGGGCTGTGGACGCCGCTCTCGGCAAGCGCATCGATGATGGCGTCGGCCGTCTTGCCGTCGATCTTGGAAGCCCGTTGGGCGGGAAGGACAAGCGTAACAGTCAATGTCACTTCGTTCAAAACTTTCATTCACTCTCTGCACACATTCGGCTCAGCATGCAACGAGGCAGCCTACTCGGCCTTGGCAATGTCGATGTGCGATACGCGAAGCAGCGTGTGGTAGTTTGCGTTGCGCACCGTCTTGGTGTCGCCGCTGCGCTTCCAGTGCTTGCGGACAATCTCTGCACTGCGCGGATGCTCAATGACCGTGGCGCGGATCTGAAAATACGACGGGTGCACATAGGGGTTCCCCTGCAGCACATAGTCTGGGCTGCCAATCTCGCGCACGCGGTCGAGCTCAATGACTTCGCCGAGGGCCAGGTCCTTCATGTAAGGCGTGACAATAATGTCGTTCTTGGAGACGTGATATGGCCGGTTCTTGATCTCGACGATGGCGTGAAACTTTGTTTGCGAGCGAAGAAGATCTAGGGCCTCGATGGTCTTCTTGGACCAGCCGGTCGCTGCTGTTGTCGGGGCCTTGTGGGATGCTGCAGGCTCAGTCTCCACCTTGTCCGCGGGTGTCTTGGCAGCGGAAGCCTTGACAGCGGCGGCCGCCGCCTTTGGTGCAGCAGCAGTCGCCTCGACTACAGCGGCGCGCGCGGCAGCGGCGGTGTGGATGCCTGCAGGTGCGTTCGCGGCCCATCGACAGGCGCAGCGCGAGGCCGTTGCAAGTGTCGTTGGTGTCAGCCGAAAGATCAGAAAAGCGGCCTTGGGGGCAGCTCGCAGGAGCCAGCCAGAAGCGACACGCGGCCGCAGGAGCCGCGCGCAGCAGCCAGCAGAAGGCACCGGGAGGCGCAAGCACGAGGCGCACTCGCTGTCCGGGCACGGCGCAGCGCTCACCAGCGACCAAGGCGGCCCGTCTCAGCCCGGCGAGGATCATGTGCGACAGAAAGGTCGTTCAGGCTGACTTCACGCGTCCCGTGTGCCCGCCGCGCCATATGTCGGCGCATTGCGGCCGCTTCGCACTTTGCCCAGCTCCAGCACCATGACATCGGCGGCGCGGCCCACGTTCCTGCCGGCGCTCGGCGGTCACTCGCTGCGCGACACGGGCGCGGCGCCGTCCAACATGGTGCGCGCCAAGGACCAGCGCGGGCAGACCAAGCTCAAAGACCGGTGGGTAGTGGCTGCCTCCCGCTCCACGGCGCCAACGTGACTGGCAACGAGCTGACGACCCTCTGGCCCGCGGCGTGCGGTGGGCCGTGCAGCGCCGACCTGCACGACGAGAGCGCCGAGGACCTCAAGCGCAAGCTGCTTGAGCGCGAGCGCGAGCACGCAGCCAAGAGCGCGCTGCTCGGACCCGGTGCGTTGTGCTGCGTGTGCGAGTCCCGAGAGAGCCGCCATTGCTGACGGCAGAGACCAGGCCGCGAGGAGGATCCCGAGGAGGCGACTAAGCGCCGGCGGCTCATCGAGGCCCAGAACATCGATGCAGACGACTCTGATCCCGACGACGAGTGTGTTTTGTGCGGCGCCGCTGTGCCGGGCCGCTGCTTGTGCGCTGACGCAGCCATACCCACACGATGCAGCGAGGACGAAGATGCCGAAGACGGCAGCGACGACTCGGACGACGACTCGGACGACGAGGACGACACGGCCGAGCTCATGCGGGAGCTTGAGAAGATCAAGCGCGAGCGCGCCGAGGAGCAGGAGCGCTTGGAGCGCGAGCGCCTCGAGAAGGAGGAGCGCGAGATGGAGGAGCGCGCCATGACAGGCAACCCGCTGCTGCAGCCTCCCGCGGGATCGGCCGGGTCCTCGGCAAGCTTCACCGTCAAGCGCCGCTGGGACGACGACGTCATCTTCAAGAACCAAGCACGCGGCACCGAGGAGACGGGCAAGAAGAGATTCATCAACGACATGCTGCGGTCCGACTTCCACCGCAAGTTCATGAACAAGTATGTGCGCTGAGCGCCGTCACGGTTCCTTCAAAAATGCGGAGCTGGATGTGAGCCCGTTGAGCAGGTTCCCCTGACGCGGCATCAGTGGTCGGTCTGCAAGAAACGCATCGGATGTGCCGCAGGTGTCGGAGCTTGTGGATCCATGTACCTGTTTCATTCTCGTGGGCGAATGCCCGCTCCCGTGATGCGCTGCAATGAGCAACGCACGGTCACACGGCCTTGAGGGCCGAAAGCCTTGCGGCCATGTCGTCGTCCTCCTTGACCTTTTGCTTGACCTTTTCCTTTGGCTGCGCCAAAGAGCGATGCGCCGTGTCAGCACGAGCGGGGTCAGAAACACAAGAGATGTCGCTCGCCAGGCACGCACGAGATCCGCTCCGACAGCGCCTGCCTGGCCGAGAAGACCTGCATTGCGAGTCGAATGCCGTCAGCGCGTCGTCCCATGGACGGCCTCTCAGGGCTTCCGTCCGCACCGGCTGTGATCTCGGTGATGACCTTGTCGACTTCCTCGTCGGCCTCCTCCTCGATGGCCTCGTCATCCATCTCGAGTGTGTCACTGATCATCTCTTCGATGATGCCGGCCTGCAGGCGGGCGGCGTCAGCACGGGCACGCCGGCCGACCAACGCGGCGCATGCCCTGCAGACCTTCATCATCTCACGGGCCATCTCCTGCATCGACGCCGAGATCTCGGGCAGCTTGATGAGCGAGTTGACCATGCCCATGATCTCGCCGCTCTTTTGCAATGCGCCGGTGACCTTGACGACGGCTGCGCGGGCATCGCCGGGCGGGGGTGGGCCGGTCAGCGGCGGCCGCGATGTGGGCGGCATCACCCCGTCCCCCGTCCAGGCGTCTCTCCCGCAGGCGCTGCCGTCCGAGCTGCGAGCACGGCCGGCTGGGCGGCCGGGCGGCAAGGGTGTGCCCGCAGGCCCAACAACACAGCCGGCGGCGACACAGCAGCAGCGAGAGGCTTCTGTGCCGCCGCGCCTCGCCGGGGTCGGGCGGGCGTCGCCGGGGCCGCCAGGGTCGCGCGAGCAGCGGCGACGCACCCAGCTGCTGCTGCATGCTCATGATGAGCGAGTTGAGCTGTGCCTTGGACGTGTGCAGCCGGTCCTTGACCTTGCGGCTGTGGACAATCTCCCTGGCGAGCATCTTGCACGACGCCGTGTCGTTGCGCTTGGCGGCATCCTTGAGCAGCCGCTTGGCCTTGGTTTCCTCGGTCTCGATGCCGCGGATGGACTTGTCGAGCTCGCGCTGCTGTGTGCGGATCGACTGCCGCCACTTCTTGACGAGGTCCTCGGGCGACAGCCGCTTGCCGATGATCATGTCCAGAATCTGCGACATGGTCGGTGGTGCGAGCTGGAGGAGGAGCGATTTACCGGCGCACAAGGCGGACAGCCTCGGCGGCCGGGTCGCCCGCCCGCAAAGCGAACCAAGGCTTGCCCTGCTGCGCAGCCGAAGCGAGCAGTGCAGGTCTCGCCGAACCCATCCGGCGTGTGCTGCGGGTGCCGATCGAGCTGCGACTACAGGTGGCGCGGCATGTGGCTCAGACGATGGGCATCATTGTCCGAGCGGCAGCTCGTTGGTGACCCTCTCAGATGGGCGATGCCGTCTGGAAAGACGTCCCATTCACTTGTGCGACTCGTCCAGGTTTCGCTTTACTAGTGCGATGGCAGCCTATGAGACTGTCGGCGATGCGCTCACGCCCGCGCCTGCGCTGGCGGCAGCGTCGACGGCAGCCGGAGAGGCAGATGCGGCGGCTGCGCTCGTCGTGCTGGCGGCAGGGCCAGCAGCCAGCGATGCCGAGGGCGTCTCGTCATCGGCACACCCGCACATCCACAAGTCGCCGACGGTCTTGCAGTCAAACTGGGGCTTGCCCAGCCTCTCATTGACCAGATTGTGCACCTTGCATGCCCACTGCGAGACGCCCTCGCGGCCAGACACATCGGGCGGGTTGGCCGCGAGGATCTTCTTGAAGTGCGCCGCGCAGTCGCCGCATGGGTACAGCCGGGCGAACAGGTAGATGAAGTCGCTCATGGCCGCGCGCTCGTCGGCGGTCGGCTCGTACGGGAACTTGCTTGCCATGGTGTGCAGCAGGCGCCAGGCGCTGCGGCCGAGCTCAGCCCTGTGGCAGGCGGGTGAGCGGGCGAGGGAGCGAGCGCAGCGTGCACGGCGCCCCAGTCAGCGCCGGTCATCGTCTGGCGCAGGGCCAGGTCGGCGTCGGCGGTCTGGCGCACCGAGCCCGGGCGACGGCCGAGCCGCGGGCCGGTGTGCAGCGCTCGCACTCACTTGAGCGTCTCGTTGGCCATGCGGCCCATGATGACCTCGCCGGGCTTGCGCCGTCCTGTGCCGCCAGTGTCGCCGGAAGCCTGCTTGCCGCCAGCCCCGTCGCCGACGCCGCCGCCGCCGAGCGACTCCCAGAGCGACGCCGCCCGCACGCTGTCCTGCGCCTCGGGGCTGGACGGCGCCGACAGCGCCTGCATGCTGTGGCCCGGCAGCGCAACGGCCGCGATCATCATACCGACAAGCACCACGGCGGCGACGGCCGCCGTCAGCAGCAGCTTGCGCCTCGGCGTCATTGTGGCCTGTGTCGCCTGAACAGTCGGAAAGTTGCTCGGGTGCTTTCCATCTGTTCATTACATCCCAAACATCGTCATCCGCGGGCCGGAGCCGTCCACGCTGTCAGTCCCGAAGGAGCTGCCGTCGCCGCCGCCGAGGCCGCTCTCGCCGCTGCTGGACATGCGGCGCAGCGGCTTTCGTGGCGCGCCGAGTCCAGAGTCCTCGATGCCGCCGATTCCGCCGATTCCGCCGATACCGTCGTCGAGGTACCGCAGCCGCGCATCGATCGAGGGCGGCCGGCGCTGCGGGCTGCCTGCCGCTTGCTGGGCGAGCAGCGTGCGCCCCCCGCCAGACGGCAGCGGCGGGGCCACATCGGCAAAGCCAATCGCCGAACTCAGCGTGGTGTTGGACGCCACGAGCGTGCGCTGCGAGCGCGCCCTGGGATCCAGCATCATCGCTGGTGCAAATGCCATGCGGAAGCCGCTGACAACTCTGGCGCCGCCTCCACCGCCGGCTTCCCGCGCCGAGTGCCTGCCGTCGGCCGTGAGTGCATCTGCAAAGGGCATGCTGCACTCGGAGTCGCCTGCGGTCCGTGTGCTGTCTGCGTCCGAGCCGCGACGCAAGCGCGGCTGCTCCAGAGGGTCGCCTGCGCGGCGGTTGAACTCGATTGAGCGCCGCGCCATGACGTGCGCAGACGGCGGCGCATAGAGCGGCATCTCGAGGCTCGCTGCAACATCAAAGTCGACGCCCGCGGACTTGTTGTGAGACTGCACGTCCCCCGTGCTTGTCTGCGGCCGCATGCCGAGCGGCTGGTCAGAGTCGTTCGCGTCGAGGCCCATGCCGACTGGCGCGAGCGTCGCCGACTGCGCAGGCACCCAGCTTGGCGCCTGCGCCGTCTGGGCCTTGATCTGCTTGACACGCATGACCATCTTGACCGTGCGCTTCCTGGCCATCAAAAACGCAATGTAGTTGATGAAGCCGCGCATTGGCATCGTGAGCGCATGCAGCAAGGATAACTCGAAGATGGCTCGACCCGTGAGGAACGCGACGAGTCGGTTGATCGCCCCGGGGCCCCAGATTATGGTGAGGGCAACGAGGTAGATGGAGATGCGATAAGTCATGATCTGGGCTGCCATCTGCGCAGCGGCATGTCGCCTGTGCAGCAGCGTTAGCGAGTGCTGCGCGGCCATGCAACAAGCAGAAGCAGAAGCCCGCACTCACGCTTTGGTGGGCGTGGGCTGCCTGCTGATGATGCGCTGCCGCACAAACGTCGCAACAAACGCAACAACATGTATCACAAAGACGATCGCAAACTCAACGTAAAAGAAGATGAGCTGGCAAAACGGGAGGTTGTTTGGGATCCAGCACCATCTGCATCACACACGGAAACGGCGGGTCAGCATGGGCGGCAACGACGATGAAGGCTGCGCCAGGACTGACAGTTCTGTCGCGCCGTAGACGGCCTCCTCCGTGGCGCGCTGGGAGCCGAGCTGGCCCATCGCCCGAGTCGCAGGTATCGGTGGGCCGTCTTGGCCCGACAGAGATCGTGTGATCAGCGACGCATTGGCCATGCTCGGCCCCATTGCCGAGTCGGTTGGGCGCGGGCAGGGTCCTCCCGCGCTCAGCTGGCGCGCGGGGACCATGGAGAAGCTGCCGTCCGGGGTCGCGAGCATGAAGATGGGCGGGACGCTGAATGCGATGGGCAGGCCAAGGCACACGCCGATGGCGATCCAGGACCACTTGTGCATGACCGAGACTGAGCCTCGAAAGTAGATGACGTAGAGCGCGTTGAAGGTCATGGCGACCGAGATGAACAGCGAGACCAGGCCGCTGTCCTCGAGCAGGGCGGACTGAGCCTGACACAGGGCGTGCGTGTCGTCGGCCGGCACCGAGTTGAGCAGGACGGCGACTGCGGGCAGAGAGAGATGGGCACAGGGGGGAGGGCCGCGGGGAGGCACCGTCAGCCGATGCCGCGGAAGGCGCCGGCATACCATGACAGCGGATTTTCCAGCACGCCGAGCACACGGGCCACGTACCGGCGCCGACAAAGTCTGCGAGGGCGAGGGCGACGACGAGGCGGCCCGTCGGGCTCGCGAACATCTTGGGCGTCGTGACGAGCATCTGCGGTGGCGGCGGGCGGCCATGGCGGCGGATGGAGGGCGGCGGGCCGAGGCGGCGGGGGCAGCGCCGACGGGATTGCGGTTGTCGCCAACACGTCGAGGCGGGCGGCACGCGGCGGCGGCAGCGGCGTCGGTTACGGCAGCAGCCGGGTCGGCGCGGGCCGCTGCGACCGCGCGGCGCGCGCGGACGGACGGGAGGCTACGCGGGCAGGCGTGCGGGCGACGCACCACAGCTGCGGCAGCAGAAACTCAATGTCGTTCTCTGGGAAGCGCCGCAGCTCGTTGCAGATATAGTGCTGGATGCCGACCGAGTCGGGATGCCGGTGCAGGTACGACAGCGCGAGCCGGGCGTCGAAGAAGTCGCTCTCGAACAGCCGCAGCAGCCAGCTGCTCGGCTGCTGGGGCTGCTGCTGGGGCTGCTGCGGCTGCGGCTGCGGCTGCGGCTGCGCCGCGGCGGGCGGCCTCGGTGTTGGCGTCGCCATGAGTTGCAAACCTTGGAAGGCCAAAAAGGAGCTCAGTTCAGCCGGCGGCCGGTTTGACAAACGGAGCCATCTCGCCGCGGCCGCGAGCGTGTGCGGCGACGCCGAGCGGCCAGAGGCGGGCGGGCACATGCGGCGGGGATTGCGGTGCAGCACAAGCGCTTTATTGCATTCTACAAGATGCCCCAGAGCTCCTCGAGCGCACACGTCTGCGAACAAACCGGGGCGAGGGCCGAGCAGATCAGCGATCCGGCCTTGGCACAACATGCGCACGCACTGCAAAGAGCACGTGCACGACAAAGAACCGCTCGGAAGACTCACCAGCTTGGAGCACGTCACGGCGGCGGACAGCGGGTAGTCCGAAATGCAGATCTTGTCGTCGACAATGTCGTCGACCCAGTTGTCCTCGCCGTGCGCCATGGCGCCAATGAAGAAGACGAGCGGCTGGTCGTCTGGCATCGAGGCTAAGTAAGACGAGAGGCGCACCGTGGGCACGTCGGACGCCATTGCTGCGGGCAGCAGCGTCAGCTGTGTGCTTGCGGGAAAGTCAAGCGATGCACTGCGAAGGGCGGCGGGCGGCACGCACTGATCTTGCGGCTGTTGGGCGGCAGATGGTCTGTGATTGGGTTCTTGATGACTTTGAGCAACTTCTCGGGCCCGTTGACGGCGCGGATGCTGAGCTTGTGAAGCAGCTGGACTGCACGGGCGGTCAGCATTGCGAGCTGGTTGGATCTGCGGGCATCGCGGAGACGCCTGCCGGCGTGCGGCGAGACACGAGGAGCCATGACGCACCCATGAGGCCGCAGAAGCGCTTGAATGTGCGCGGGATGCGGACCTGCGGGTTGATCTCGATGAGCACGCCCTTTGCGGTGTGGATGTAAACCTGGAGCTTGCCGGCCTTGTTGAGCGGCGAGTCGAGGAGGGCCAGCAGGCACTGGTGGGTGATGTCCGGGCGCGACTCGGAGACATCGCGGCCATGCTTCTTGAGCAGGTGGTTGTGGTCGTCGCAGTTGAGCAGCGCATAGTGGCCCTCCTTGCCCTTGCCGAGCTTGACGGTCTCGAGCGACGCTTGCTCGAGGACTACAATCAGGCGGCCTCCTGCGCTCTTCTCGGCGGCGGACTTGGGCACCTTTGGCGCCTTTTGGGGCTGGAGCAGGTCCATTTTGTGAATGTGTGAAATAGGGCGGTCTACTGGTGCGGTCGCTTGTGCGGGCGTGCGGGCAGTGCGGTCGCTCGAGCGTGCAGGAGGTGCGAGGGCGATGTCGCCGCTGTCGTGGGGTGGCCGACAAAAAGAAAAAAAAGGAAAATTACAGCATCGCGCCAGAACGGACGCGAAAAACACAGGTTTCCGCAACAGGGCACGAATGACGGCAGCGGAGACGACGACCTCTGGGGCGGCAGCGGGTGCCGCGGCGCTGGGCGTGGAGCTCGCGGATGCGCCGCGCGACGGCATCTCGAGCGTCGTGTTCAGCAACGCCAGCAAGAGCGTGCTTGCGGTCACATCGTGGGACAAGGTGCCCGCGGCCGGAGAGAGTGGGTTCCGGACGTTGTCGGCGGGGCAGACAGCTGACACTTGCTGCCGGCTGCGGCTGCGGCTGCGGCTGGGGTCGCCTCACTGGGTCGCACCGCCAGACGGTGTCGCTCTACGACGTTGCCGAGAACCAGACGTTGGCGCGGTACAGCCACAAGGCGGCCGTGCTCGACGCAGCGTTCGCGGGAGCGCGCGACGTGGTGTACTCTGGCGGCCTGGACCTCACGCTCAAGAGGTAGGCACAGAAGCGCAGGCGGATCTGGCTCGTGGATGAGCGGATGGCTATACTAACGCTGCGTCGCAGCTTTGATCTCGCGAGCAAGAACGAGAAGGCACTCGGGTCGCACGACGAGGCGATCAGCAGCGTCGAGTACTCCAAGGAGACTGGTGCGATCGAGCGGATCTTGGATCCGAACGGAGAGGCGGGGTGTTGGCTCTCGATCAGGCACAACGAAGCTGATACATGCATGTGCCTTTGCAGGCGTGATTATGACGGGCGGTTGGGACCGCACGGTGCGCCTTTGGGACGACCGCACGCCGTCGGTGCACATTGGCACGTTTGCGCAGCCCGAGCGTGTGTATTCGATGTCGACGACGCAGAACAAGCTTGTTGTAGCGATGGCGGCCCGAGCGATATACGTGTACGACCTGCGCAACCTGTCTGAGCCTGAGCAGCGGCGCGAGAGCTCGCTCAAGTTCATGACGCGCAAGGTGGCGTGCATCCCGAGCGGCGAGGGGTTTGCGACGAGCTCGATCGAGGGCCGCGTTGCGGTGGACTACTTTGACAAGTCGGCCGAGGCGCAGGCCAAGAACTACTCGTTCAAGTGCCACCGGCAGGTTGTTGATGGCGTGGACACGATCTACCCCGTGAACGCGCTGGCGTACCACCCCGTGTAAGTGCGCGGCGTGGACGTGCGAGGAGAGTGAGCTTTCCAGGGTTACGCGGCGGAGGCCTGCGCCGTGGCATATGCGCTGGCGCCTGGTGCCGAGAGCGGCCGGCAGAGTGCGGGATGATGGCTGACACGCGCGGGCGCGGGCGGCAGGCACGGCACGTTTGCGTCTGGCGGCAGCGACGGCGTCGTGTGCATGTGGGACGGGTTCAACAAGAAGCGCATCAAGCAGTACCCGCGGTACCCGACGAGCATCTCGGCGCTTGCGTTCAACGCGGACGGCACGCGGCTGGCGGTCGCGTCGAGCTACGCGTTCGAGGAGGGCGCGCGCGAGTGAGTTGCGCTGCGATGCCGCGCTGGGCGGCGGGCGGTGCTGCGGCGGGCGGGCGGCGGCTGACACGCACGCGCGCGGCATGCGCAGGCACGCGGCGGACGCGGTGTTTGTGCGGGCGCCGGCCGACGCCGAGGTGCGGCCAAAGGCCCCCGCGCGCAAGTGAGTGCCGTCGGGCTCGAATGAACGTGGCGGCGTTGCGCCGCGCCGCGCCGCCTTGCCCGCGAGATCTCCATCGGTGCGTGCTGCCCCTCCCCGTC
>JADGIZ010000416.1:0-13975 GCA_027604665.1 Polyrhizophydium stewartii | reverse complement strand
CCCCGGTTCCCGCCCCCTTCGGCCGGCTTCCCGCGTCCCTTGCGATCTGCGGCCTCTTGTCGGCTCACGATGCCGATCTCCGATCTGTTGATGCCTTTCCCCGATCGATCCGCAGACGAAAGCGGGTCGGTCGCCATCTCCGACTTTGGCATGGCGTACATCCGCAACCTGGCCAACAAGCAGGCGCCGGGCCAGCAGACGTCCGCCGTGCGCTGGACCGCGCCCGAGCGCTATGCGGCCGAGTACATCCCGGCCCCGGAGAGCGACGTCTTTGCCTTTGCCATGACGTGCATCGAGCTGCTCACGGGCGACCTGCCGTTTGCGGACGAGGTCTACAGCGACAAGATCCGCGAGAAGCTTGCCGACGGCGTGCGTCCCGAGCGGCCCGAGCTCGCGAGCGACACGCTGTGGGAGGTGATCCAGCACGCCTGGGCGCCGCGGCCCGAGGACCGGCCCTCGTTTGCGCGCATCCAGGAGCTGCTGCGCCGCGAGCCGGTGCGCCGCATCACGATCGACCCGACGTGGGTGCCCGCAAACCACACGAGCTCGACGCTCCCGGCGTACCGCTCGGCGCTGGGCTCGCCGGACGCGGCCGACGTCATCACGCCGTCGTTCCGCAAGAGTCTCAACTTTGCGCAGGAGCAGAGTCTGCCGCGCCGCTCGACCGCGACGCCCACGTCCAAGCCGCTGCCGCCGACGCCCACGTCGACGGCCCCGTCGCCTGGGCCGCTCGGGCTGCCGCTTGCGCACCAGGGCTCCAATGGCTCGCTGCATCGCGCGGCCACGACTGTTGGCCCCGTGCACCCGCATCACGCCGATCCGCATAGCAGCGGGTCGCTTCCGCGCGGCGCCACCATTGCCACGGCGTATGGCATGCACCAGCATCAGCAGCAGCAGCAGCAGCAGCAGCAGCAGCAGCAGCAGCAGCAGCAGCAGCAACCCCTGTTCCCGCAGCAGCAGTTCCCGCAGGGCACGTATGTCGCCCAGCCCTTGCAGCCCTGGGGCTCGGGCGGCCACGACGCGGGCGTGACGTCGATGGGCAGCGGGTACGGCGATGCGTACCACACGTCGAGCTCGCAGGGCTCGCTGCGCAGGAACCAGACGCAGTACCAGCAGCACTCGCAGTTCCCTTCTTCGCGGGGGTCGGACGTTGGGTCGAGCTATGAGCAGTTCCCGATGCAGCAGGCGCAGTTCCCTATGCAGCCGCAGTCGACGACGTTTGGGGGGCAGTATACGCCTCTGGGCCACTCGCATTCGCCGCCGCTGCCTCAACAGCAACAGCAGCAGCAGCAGCAGTTGTTGCCGCAGCAGCAGCTTGTGTTCTCACCGAACCCGTCGACGCAGCATGCGCACCGTGCGTCGTACTCGTCGACGGGCCACTCGCCGCACCTCTCGCCGCTGACGCAGCCCGCGGAGCTAGGCGTGCAGCGTGTGCCGTCGAACGCGTCGTCTGGGTCTGGCATTGGGTCGGCGGGGCCTTTCCACTCGCGCGACCAGCAGTACCAGCAGCAGCAGCACCAGCAGCAGCAGTCTCCGTACCAGCATCATCAGCACCAGCACCCGCATCTGCACCAGCACCACCAAACTGGATCGCAGCACGGCAGCGTCTCGTCGAGCCGCGCTGGGTCGACGCACTCGCCGCCTGGCTCGTTTGCCGGTTCGCCGTCCTTGACGCCGATAACTTCTTTGACGAGCGAGATTGAGGTGTTGCTGCGGCTGTTTCCTGGCTGGGCGCGGAGCAAAGGCGTGTCGGTCAACAATTACATGCAGTTTGCGGAGATGGTGGATGAGCTGCAGCTTTCGAGTGGGGAGCTTGTGCAGCGGCCTGTGCTTGCTTCCAACTCTTTTGGGCAGCTTTGCGAACTGTAGGTGTTTGATGCTGATGTTGTCGCTGTTGCTGGTTGTCGTTGTTGTTGTTGTTGTTGTTGTTGTTGTCATTTCTGGCTGGATGGCTGACTTGGGTGATGGGTGCTGGGGTTGGATTTTGAATTGTTGGTGATGCAAGGCGGATCATTGATGCGGATTTGAGGCTCAACATGCCGCCCGAGATCAGCCTGCTGCAGAACCTGACTCATCTGTGCGTTGGTCTGAGCGGCTTGCCTTGATTGGCGAGCCGCACGCGCGCATGTGTGTGTGCGTATGTGTAGGCTTTTGTGCGATGCTGAACGGTGCTTGTGGTGCAGGTGCATTGTCGGGAGCGAGCTGCGAGGATCGCTGCCCAATACGATTGGCGAGATGCGGAACTTGATCCGCCTGTGCGTGCCACGGTGACGCCTTTTGTGTGGCGCAGCGTGTGTTGGCTGACTGTGTGTGTGTGTGTGTGTGTATGTCTCCGGTTCGGCTGCGCCAGTGATCTGTCGCGGAATGCGCTTGTGGGGCCGATCCCGCCGACGATTGGCGCGCTGACGCGGCTCAAGCATCTGTGAGTTTATTTGGCTGTGTGGGGTGGAGTTGTGTGGGGAGGCGGTGTGTGCGTGCTTGTGTGTGCTGAGACTGGTGCGCAGCGACTTGAGCGACAACCAGCTGTCTGGCCCGATGCCCACGTCGATCGGGGGTCTGATTAGCCTGCAGATTCTGTGAGTTGACCGGCGTTGCGTTGTGCTTGCTTGGATGGATGGATGGATCGATCGATGCACTGCCGATGTGATGCTGACGGTCATTTTCGCGGCAGCATCCTGAGCGCGAACCGTCTCAGCGGGCCGATTCCAAGTGAGATTGGCCGGCTGAGTCTTGTGACGGGAGTGTGAGTCGGTTTTGCGAGTGTGCAGAGGAAGGGATCTTGTGGGTGATGTGCTTGCTGACGCCGAGCGTGTGGTGTGTCCTACGCACAGGGATCTCGAGAACAACCAGTTCAGCGGCCAGCTGCCGAGCGAGATGGGCTTCATGGAGAATCTGCAGACTCTGTAAGCCTTTCCTTTGGGTGCCGTTGTTTTTGGATTGGGGGGGGGGGTGGCGGTGGTTGAGAGTGGTTGTGCTGACAAGTGCCGTATGCAGCGACCTGTCCCACAACAACATTATTGGCGCCGTGCCCCCGACGTTCTCGCGCCTCACGCAGCTGCGCGCCGTCAACCTCGACTGGGACCGGCTGTCGTTTGTGCCCGAGACGCTCAGGCGTCTGCGTGGTGCGTAACGCCGGTGGGAGGCCTCCCTCCATTTCCTCTCTCCTCTTTGGCGTGGACTGCGCGATGTGGTGCGCAGGGTGGCGATGGTGGATTGCATGAGTGGATTTGGGTTTGGGAGTTGCGGGAAGGCCGGATGGATGTGTGGACGGAATGGGTTGCATTGCCGCGCAGTGGTTTTGGGAGTGAAGGCGCGGGGGCATCATCGAGTTGCCTCCAAATGGCTCAACAGGTCCGCGTTGGCGGCGACACCCCGTGGCTCGTTGGCGGGCGGGCTTGCAGGCGTGCTGGCGAGCGACGACGACGGCAGCGGCACAGCGGGTGGTAGCCAGCCTGCGTGCCGCCGCCTGCTGCCTGCCTCTGGCAGCGCACGCCGTCCCGCCCGGCCTCGTCGACCCGGCCCCCCAGTCTCACTGTGCTGACACGCTGTTGGAAATCGCCAGATCCCTCTGCGGCTTCAGCAGCTTGGCCTCGAGAGCCTCGCGACCATGGGCACCGCGCCCGGGTCGAGCGGGCCTGCGCCTGGTGGTTCAGGTCCCGGCGGCGGCGGTGGGCCTGGTGGGCCTCATGCTGGGTTCCCGCCGGGGCCGCCCGGCGCGCCGCATGGTCGGGTGCGTTGATGGGTGTCGGCTCGCTGGCTCGCTTGCTCGCTCGCTGGCTGGCGACGGAAGCGGCTTGCGGCGGTTGCGGGCTGACGGTGGGTGTCTCTGCTGCTGCTGGTTCTGGCGGTTGTTTGGTTGCGTTGCACCAGCCGCCCGTCTGGGTTACGCACAAGAACGCCGAGGGCAGGACGTACTACTACAACACGGTCACGATGCAGAGCGTGTGGGAGAAGCCGGACGAGCTCAAGACGCCGATCGAGGTGTGTATGTGTATTTGTGTACTTGGGTCTCACGAGCCATGTGTATGTGGTTTACGTTGCTGCGATGGCTGATATGCGGGCGGTTGGATTGCGACAGCGTGCGCTGGAAAAGTCGGACTGGAAAGAGTACACGACGGCCGAGGGCAAAAAGTACTATCACAACACCAAGACCAAGAAGACTGTTTGGACGCTGCCCGAGGACGTCAAGGGTGAGCGCCAGAGACGGTGCACGCTTGCTGGATGTGCTTGCGAGTGCGTGGTGGGTGTGGTTTGCTGACGATGTTTTGGGGGTGATGGCGTGCAGAGATTGTCGAAAAGGCCGAGAAGGAAGCTGCCGCTGCGCGCGGTCAGGCGCCATCGAGGGACGCAGGCGCGCCGACCGAGACCAAGGCGCCTGCTGCTTCGCAGCCTGGCCTGCCTCAGTTTG
Organism: Polyrhizophydium stewartii; assembly: GCA_027604665.1. Lineage (NCBI taxonomy): Eukaryota > Fungi > Chytridiomycota > Chytridiomycetes > Rhizophydiales > Polyrhizophydium > Polyrhizophydium stewartii. Next base: position 9,567 of record JADGIZ010000416.1, on the reverse strand, counting down.
AGTTTACATCGATCAGCGAGGCCGAGGCCGCGTTCAAGAAGAAGCTTGACGAGGATGTGCGTGGCCTTGCTCGAGCGTGCACCTTGTGACTCGCTGTGCTGTGTTGTCGTTGCTGACGCCTGTGGTTCTGCTGGGGTGTGCAGGAGGTGGACCCCGAGACGCCGTGGGAGGACATTGTCCGCAAGTACTACAACACGTCGGCGTACCGCGCGATGCGCACGTTCCAGATCCGCAACGAGGCCTTCCGCCTGTGGAGCATGGCCAAGATGGAGAAGCGCGCCGAGGAGCGGAAGCAGCGCGAGGAGGAGCAGCGCAAGACGCTCGAGGAGCTTTACCAGTCGCGGCCCGAGATCAAGGCGCACTCGTCGTTCAAGTATGCGTGCGCGCTGCTTGCGGGCGAGCCGCGATTTGTCGAGATCCCGCACGCTGTGCGCAAGGAGGCGTTTGAGAAGCATATTTCCATGATCAAGAAGCGGCACGATGTGAGCTGGGCTTGCGCGCGTGCGTGCGCATGGAACAGCGCTCGGCTGTGTTGGCTGACTCTGTGCGACGGACGGCTTGGTAGGACGAGCAGCACGCGCTGCGCGACGCCAACATCAAAAAGGTCCGCGAGATCTTTGCCAACCTGTCGCTGACGCCGCGGACGCTGTGGCGCGACGCGCACGCCATGTTCACGTCGGCACCCGAGTACACGGCGGACGAGGCGCTGCAGCGCGTCAGCACGCTGGATGTGCTGTCCGAGTTTGAGAAGCGGCTCGAGGCGCTCGAGACGCAGAGCCGACACGAGAGCGAGACGCGGTACCGCATGCGGCGCCGCCTGGACCGCCAGCGGCGCGACGACATGCGGCAGCTGATCTCGGAGCTGCGCAATGCGAGCAAGATCCATGCCAAGGCCAAGTGGAAGGAAGTGTATCCGCTCATCAGCGGCGACCCGCGATTTCTTGCGGCGCTCGAGCAGATGGGGTCGTCGCCGCTCGACATGTTCTGGGATACGGTTGCGGAGCTTGAGGACCGGCTTATTGTCGACCGGCGCATTGTGATGCGCTACATCAATGTGGGTCGCCTGTGCGGCGGTGCTTGTGTGTGGATGTGCGTGGCGTGCTGGTGCTGATGCGTGATCGATGCATGCAGGACGAGGGCATCCACATTTCATCATCGACGACGCTCGACGATCTGGTTGCCGCGCATGCGGGCCGGTTCGCGTCGGTGGACCGCATCAACCTGCGCATGATCCTCGAGGAGGTGCGTGGCTACAGCGTGTGTCTGTGCAGCCTGGCCGCGGCAGCTGACGCGGACTCTTGCGCATCTCGATCCGCGGCGCTGGATCCCAGGTTATGCGCAACCCGCCGCCGCCGCGCCGCCGGGAGTACGACCGGCGCACGCGCCACAGGATGTCCGACTTCAAGAGCGTGCTCAAGCGGCTGTCAAGCCCGTCGATCCGGTCTGGTGACAAGTGGGAGAGCGTGCAGCCGCGCGTCGAGAGGCTGCCCGAGTACCAGGATCTCGGCGTCGAGCTGTGCCGCGAGGTGTTTGACAAGTTTGTTTCGTCGCTCAAGGTGAGATGCTGCCCTCTCCCGATGCGTGCTTGTGAAGCCAGGAGACATTTGCATTGGGTGACGGTGCTGACCAAGCACGATACTCGGGGCACGCAGCGGTCGCGCCGGTCGGGCGACGGCGACGGCGAGGACGGCGAGCCCGAGGAAGGCGAGGCGGAGCCCGGCGAGGTGGACGAGGAGGACGACCGCAAGCGGCGCCGCTCGTCGCGGCGCGACTCGCGCGATCGCAAGCACCACCGATCGAGCCGCAACCGATCGCGGTCGCGGTCGCGTTCGCGTTCGCCATCGAGCGACGGGTCTGCCGAGCCCGAGCGCAGCCGCGACTCGCGGTCCAAGCGCAGGGTGCGTTGAGGGCCACTGTGTGCTGTTGGCGTGCGATGATCGTGAGCTTGGGTGCTGACGCGGCGCTCGTGCGTGCTGGTCGTGAAGGACCGCTCTGCTTCCGAGTCTGATGGGTCGGACGACTACCACCGGCGCCGCAGCAGCAGCCATCGCAAGGACAAGCGGCGTCGCCGCCGCGACCGCGATGACGAGCGGCACGACGAGAGGCTTGCGTCTACGCACACGTCGTCGTCGACGGCTCCCGCCGCTGCGGTGGCCGCAGCTTCTGCGCGCCGCGAGTCGTCGAGCGAGGAGGAGGGCGAGGTGCGCTGAGCCATCGCGACCCGTGGAATACATGGCTCCAGATGCCTGCTTTCATGGCCGCGATCGCTGTTGGTGCAGCAGCGGCGGCCCGTGTGGTTTATTGCTCGTTGCCGATCTTGTCGCTGCGCTGTGCGGCCTGCTGCGCCTGCGCATCGTGGCCGTCTGCTGCCGCCTGGCCTGCGCGCTGGCGTGCATCGGTCGAATTGGCGGCATCGCGCAGTGCACGCATCGCGGCGGCGCCGTGGGCGGCCATGAACGCGGCGAGCTCGCTCTCGCGGGCGTCGATGGGCACAAACACGAACGTGCCGGCGACGCACATGCGGGCGGCGAGGTCCTCTGCGACGACGGGGCCGGCGGCGGGGCCGGGCGGCGCGGCGAGGTCGTGCACCATGACCGCGACGAGCGTGCACCCCGCGCTGCGGCGTGCGCGGTCGATCGCGGCCGCGATGCGGTCGGCGGCGGCCTCTGCGCGGGCGCGGCCGACCGATGCGTGGAAGAACACCAAGCGCCGCCGCGCGCGGTGCACGGCGGCCGCAGCGGAGTCGTTCGGTGCGGCGTCCGATGCCGCGGGCGCGGGCGGCCCGCGGCGGATCGCGGCGTCGGTCGCTGGGGCCGAGCGGCGCATCAGCTCGCCAAAGCGCACGCCGGCGGCGGCTGCACTGCCCTCTGCCGCTGCACTGCCCGCCGCACTGCCCGCCGCAGCGCCCGCGGGGCGGCGCGGGCCGCGCACGCCGAGCGTCTCCCGGATGCGCGTCTCGAGCGCGTCGACGGGCGCCGGGTCGAGCGTGACGCCGACGGCGCTGAACAGCGCGACGAGCGACCGCGCCGCCAGCGCGCACCGCAGCTCGTCGCGCGCCCGCGGCGGCAGCGTGCGCAGCGCGAGCGGCGTCACCGCCATGGGCGGCAGCGGCGCCGGCGCTGCTGCCGCCGAGGGCGACACGGCGGCGAACGCGGGGCTCCCGTGCAGCGACAGCCGGAATGCCCGCCGAGCGCCGTGCACGTCGCCCGCGGCGTAGAAGCCCACGTCGGTGTCGCCGGCCAGCAGTGCGCCTGCCGCCGCTGCTGTATCGCCGATGCTGCCGCCGCCGCCGCTGCCGTCGCCTGCCGCTGCCGCCGCCGCTCGGTCCAGAGCGTCGACGACGGCATTGACGACTTGCAGCGACTCGGCGTTGGCGCGGCCCGCCTCGGGCCGCCGCGCCGCAAAGAAGTCGGGGTGCACGCCGCGGATGAACTGAGCAAGGTGCTTTCGCACCGCCGCGGCCGCCAGCACCGCCGTCGGGGTCCGTGCTGCGGCTGTCATGCCGGCGTGGTGTCGCTTGTTGGTCTTTGTGCTGCGTGTGGAAAGAAGCGAGTGTCGCCGCTGTCGCTGCTTTTTTCGGCGGAGGCAGGTGCCGCTGCGTTCGGCTGCCTGCAACGATCGCTTGCCCAAGCCCGCCGCGAGGGTCGCCGCATCGGTCTTGGCTGTGTCAGACTGAGCGCGGCGAGGCCCGGTGTCGACCCCAGCGGCGGACTCGCGAGTCTGTTTTGCTCCAAACCCCGCCGAGATCCGACATGGCCGACGAAGAACCCAAGGCCGACGCACCGGCAGGCGACCCGCAGCCCCTTGCAGCAGCGGCCGGCGCTTCCACCGGCTCGCACGGGTCCAAGGAGAACATCGCCGGCTCGCGCTCGAACCTGGCCGGCTCCAAGTCCAACCTGGCCGGGTCCAAGTCGAATCTGGCTGGATCCAAGTCGAATCTGGCCGGCTCGCGCGCGGCGTCGCTGCGCAACCTGGGGGGCAAGGCTGCGCCGGGCGGGCCACCAGGCGGCGGCGGCGGCGGCGGGGGTGGCGGGTCTGGCGACGGCTCGGTGGCCCCAGCCAACGCCGTGGTCTTTGAGAACACCTACAAGCTCAAGCCAGACAAAAAGTGCGTTTGCCATTGTTGTCGCTGTTGTTTGTCGTGGTGCTGCTGTCGGCGCCATCGCGCTCAGAACCTCATCTCAAACACACACGGGTGAATCGCACTCATCTCGCATCTCTTCCCCGTGCACGCAGGTTCCAGTCTGGCGCCGTCAAGCGCATTGTCGAGGAGTCCCTTGCCCAGCACCTGACAAAAGTCAAATACGACTTTGAGAAAGTGCCCGAGCTGTGCAAGACGATCGCAAACGACATTCTCGCCTCGGTCAAGAGTAAGGATGCATGGCCATACTCGCTCCACATTCACGCTCATCACCTTGTTTGGCATTGTGGTCTGACGCCATCCATCCATTCACTCATCTTACAATCTCGAATCCACGCACTACTCGCTGTGCGGGCAAACATAAATCTGTCCAGAGCTCGAGTTTGACAGATACAAGCTCGTCGTCGAGGTCGATATTGGCGAGTTCAAGGGGCAGGGCATCAAGATTGCGTCGCGCGCCGTGTGGGACACCACAACCGACAGCTACGCCTCGGCGTCGTTCAAAAACGTGAGAGCAAATGCCCGAATCATTGGCGGCTCTGTGTGCTTGGTTTACGCCGGCGCCATGCGGAACGTAGTTGCTGACGAAATTGTGTGCGTGCATGTTGCTCACGGCGATTGGCGATGCGATTGGAAGGCGACGCTGTTTGCGGTTGCGATGGTGTTTGGCTGCTACTTTGAGTGATCCATCGCGCGCACTCGTCAAACCGCCGCTGCAAGAGAAGCGGAACCCACCGAGCGATGCATTCCATCCTCAATTCAAATCCATTCCTTTATTCCCTGCTGATTCAGTATATGCCGTACATCGGCTTCTCTTCGCCGGTGATCGCAGAGAGATTTGGCGCAGCAGCCGGAGCCACAGTGACAGCTGGAGCAACCGATGCGGGACGAACACGCTGTCTCGCCAGCCGCACGGCATTGCGCAGCTGGTCGCGCTCGGCAACAAGCAGCTTGAGCCGCGCCTGGTGATCCAGCTGGTGCTCGGCCATGTCGCGGCGGATGCCGCGCAGCTCCCACAGCAGCGGGATGCAGCTCACCCACAGGGAGATTTCGATGATGGGCTTGCGCAGCATGACCATCAGGCTGAAGAAGTGGCTGGTCTGCGAGAGCACCGAGGTGAAGACGTTGCGCTGCGCGGGCTGCGGGGGCGGCGAGGCGGCGGCCGACAGCGTGCGCGCGGCGTGCGGGGTTGGACGCCATGGCCGTGCGATGTTCGGCGCTCGCCGCGGCGCTGTGCCGACGGTCCACGGCCGCGCTGTGCGCCATGGTGCCCAGGCGCTCATGATGTCGTCGCGCTGTGGGTGTGAGTCGCCAAAGCCGATCCAGCGGCCGTGTCGACGACAGCGGCGGGTGTTCCTCGGAGAGTCGGCCGAACGTGGCCGGGCAAGACAGTGGAAAGAACCGTGATGCATGGGATCGCCGATGGAATCGCACCCCGCTGCGAGCCGTCTGGGCAGCGGGGCGTTGGGGGCTGTCGGAAGCTGGCCTCGACCCGGCACGATCTGCCTCCAGCCCGAGTCGCCCCATGATCCGACAGGCGTGCCGACAGCTTGCCCGCGCGCGGCTCACACGGGCCGCGCCGCCCCGCCTTCGCGCCGCACGCACACGCACCGCAACAAGCACCGCCGGGAGCAGCAGCGGCGGAAGCAGCACTGGCAGCAGTGCCTCCTCCTCCGCAGCAGGCCCGACGCCGGCCGAGGAGCCCGCCGAGCTCAACTGGACCCAAAAGTACGGTTCCCTCGCTGCTTCGTTTGTCCTCTTCACGTCGCTGTCGTTTGGCATGCTGCGGTACACGTCGCTGCAGATGCAGTTTGAGGATGCGCGCGCAGAGGGCGAGGCGGAGCTGGCCGCCATCCGGGCCGAGACGGCTGCCCTCAAGCGCGAGCTTGCAGAGCTCACCGCCAGCGAGAGCAAGGGCGGCGATTCGTCGCAGTCTGCAAAGCCGTCGTCGTGGTGGCGGTGGTTCTGATGCCCGAGTCATATCTCTGTCTCTGTCTCGCTCTCTCTCAACACCATGCATATCCCGCCATGCGGCGGTGTGTGCAAAGTGCGGGACGTGCAATATAACAACCAGAATCGTAATTAAACCTCCAAATCGCATCATCGCTCATCATCCCATCGCAGATCGCATCCTCTGAAAATTGCATGAACAAGCATCGTTCAAGTCAAGCCTTTGTTGGCTGTGTGATGCTTTGAGGACAGAAAGGAGCCAGGCAGCTTCTGCTGGAAAAGGAGACGGTTTTGGAACGGGGAGGGGGATGGGGACCGACAGAATGCGGGTGCAAACTGGCCGATTCTGTTCAGAGACATGAGCAGTGATGCAGGCACAGATCTGCCAGGCTCTTGTGCAAGACCAAAGAAAGAGAGAGAGAGAGGAAATTGAAATAACTGATGCGGGTGAGCATGTGATGGTTGCGTGTGTGTGTCGGTGTGTGTGTGTGTAGTCGCGGCGACCGGCGTCATCAGTAATCGCGCTCGAATCTCATGGCCGCCGCAAGGGTGCCGAAATCTTCATCTGGCGACGACCATCCAGCACGATGCGTTCAAGGATCACGACTTGATGCACGAGCCGACGACGGGCTCGGCCGCCGGCGCCACGGGAGCCGCCTGCGCAGAAGAGGCCGCCGGCGAAGCATGGGCCGTGCCGCGGTTGTGGATCATGTGCGACTTGACGAGGTGGCCGGCCGCGAGGGCGGCGCAGAGCGAGAGCTCGCCGGCCATGACTGCGGCGCAGATGATGCGGGCCAGGCGCTGCGCGTTGGCGCCTGGCGAGTCCGCGTTGGGACCGCGCACGCCGAGCATGTCGAGGCACGCGCTCTGCGGGCCGAGACCCGTGCCGCCGCCGACGGTGCCGACCTCGATGCAGGGCATGGTGCACGAGATGTAGAGGTCCTGGCCGTCATTGACGGCCTCCATCAGGGTCATGCACTGCGACGACTCGACGTTCTGCGCGGGGTCCTGGCCCGTGGCAAGGAAGACGGCGGTCAGGATGTTGGCCGCGTGGGCGTTGAAGCCGCCGACGGATCCGGCCATGGCAGAGCCAATCAGGTTCTTGGAGATGTTGAGTTCGACGAGGGCAGCGACTGTTGTCTTGAGGACTGTGGTGACGACCTTGCCCGGAATGACGGCCTCGGCGACGACCGACTTGCCGCGGCCGTCGATCCAGTTGATGGCAGCAGGCTTCTTGTCCGTGCAGTAGTTGCCCGAGAGCGCAATGATCTGCATCTCCGGGAAGCGGGCCTGCATCTCGGCAAGGGCCTTTTCAACGCCCTTTGAGATCATGTTCATGCCCATGGCGTCGCCCGTCTTGGTGACGAAGCGGGCAAAGAGCAGGCGGCCGGCAAGGCGGATCTTGAGCGACTGCAGGCGGGCAAAGCGGCTCGTCGACTCGAAGGCGTCCTTGATGATCTGGAAGCCGTCGCCGTCAGCCCACGCCTTGACCTCGCCTGCGCGCACGGCGGACGGGAACGACATGACAGGCCCGCGCGACATGCCGTCGGCAGTCAGGACCGTGTTTGCGCCGCCGCCCATCGAGATGGCCTTGCAGCCGCGCGAGGTCGAGGCGACCAGGCAGCCCTCGGTCGTGGCCATGGGCACCTGGTACACGTCGCCGTCGATGGTGATCGGGCCGGCAACGCCGACGGGCAGAGGAAGATAACCAATCACGTTCTCGCAGCACACGCCGAGGACCTTGGAGTAGTCGTAGTGCTCGACGGGGAGCATGCTCGAGGCCAGATCCGCCTTGGTCGAGCGCGAGACGATGACGCGGCGGATGTGGACGGCGCGCGTAAAGTCGCCAAGGGTCTTCTCGAGGGCATATGACGGGATCTTGCCGGCGTCGACGAGGGCCAGGATCTCGTCGTCGGAGAGCGAAGCGGCGCCGTCGGCCTTGAGGCGGGCGACGAGGGGGTCGATCTTTTCGTCCGAGGGCTTGGCAGGGGCTGGCTTGGCAGGGGCAGGCTGGGTCTCCACAGGCCGAGCCTCGGCGGGTTTGACCTCGGCGGGCTTGATCTCGGCGGGCTCGGCCTCTGGCTCGGGCTGGACGTCCTCTGCCGCGATCGAGTCCGCGGGCGGGCGCTGCCAGCGGTACGAGATGAAACCAACGACGACGAGCATCGAGAAGATCCAGAGGATGAGCAGGAAGGTCGGGCTGATGATGGAGAAGGTCGACGCGGCGTCGGAGCCGGCGCCAGCGGCCGACGACGAGGGGTCGATCCAGTCCGGATCGAGGCGCATCGGGTGCATGACGTGGGGCGGGGGCACAATGACCTCGACATCGCCGACACCGAGGGCGGCGGTCTGGGCCGCGAGCGCACGCAAGAGAGGCTCGGCAGCCGGAGCCGGGGCGTTGGAGATCTTTGGCAGGCTGGCGGCCATGTCGTCAAAGGTGCCCGAGGCGTTGAGGGCATGGTAGGTCAGGAAGGTCAGGATCATGAGCAGCTTTGCGCGCGGGATCATCGAGTCTGCGCTGGCCGGGTCGTCCGAGCGGGCAAGCTTCTTTGAGGGTAGCTCCATGACGCCGGAGCCCGGGTGCAACAGCACGGCGTCGGTGGGCGAGTGCGGGTGAGTGTCTTTGATGTAAATGCGCTTGAGCTCGAGCTTGAGGGTCAGGACGGCGACGTAAAAGGTGAAGAGGAAGACGCAGTCAAAGAAGAGCAGGTAGGCAGCGAAGAAGCAGAACTGGCCGAGAACGCCATTGATGCCCGAGAGGCCGCCGAGGACGAGCAGGACAATCTCAAAGGTGTAGTCTGCGAGCAGCGAGCCGGCGACGGACTCGACGCCGGACCAGATCTTCTCGCGGAAGGGGGCGTCCGAGGGGGCGTTGGCGGCCTCGACGACGGCGCGGCTCAGGACGTAAGGCTTCTCGAAGCCGACGCTGACGACAAAGAAGGGGATTGCCTCGACGAGCTGGAAGACATTGAGGGCGATGCCCGAGAGGCGGGTGGCCAGCAGGGCGGCGATCAGGGCGAACGTACTGCTGAGCATGACGGCGAAGCCTGGGCGCGGCGGATCGGGTGATGTCAGCGGAGGGATGAGCGGGCGGACGGACTCGCGGGCGGAGGCGAGGGCGTGGCGCACCGAGCGAGAACTTTGAGCCGATGCGGCGCATGTTGGTGAACAGCATGATGAAGGTGGCGTGCATGAGAAGGAAGCTGATTGCCAGGACGAGCAGGTCGCTTTGGTTCGAGTTCTGTGCGCGGGGGTGCGGGCGATAAGGGGATGGGCGGCGCGGGCGTCAGCAATCGGGCCAGCACACAAGCAGATCGGTGGCAATCGGCATCGGGATCGGCCAACTCCGCCGGGAAGCGCGGCGAAAAGGCCGGCCGGGAGGCGGATGCGCGCGGCGGTCGACGCGGCGAGGGGGGGGGGCGCGGCGCCAGCGATGGCGGCCGCGGGTCGAGCCCGCACCGAGTCGAAGACGGCAT
>JADGIZ010000415.1:0-13983 GCA_027604665.1 Polyrhizophydium stewartii | reverse complement strand
GGGCAGGCCCCGAACGGTCGGGGGCAGGCCCCGAGCGGTCGGGGGCAGGCCCCGAGCGGGCGGGGGCAGAGGTGCGGCGCTGGGTGCGGGCCATGATCTTCGGGTTCGGCTGGCTGATGGAGAAAGCGCGAATTTAGCCGCGATGCCGAGGCGGCCCATGGTGGGGACACAGACAGACAGACCCCGCCAGGATGCGGCGTGCGTGCGCGGCAAGCAGATGTATTCGGGGTAATTGGCCGGCCTCACGGGCTCGAGTCGATTCGGCTGGCATCTGGCGCCTGCGCCGGATCCGTCTGCCGGGCCAACTCAGCCGGCCGGAGCGCGCGCAGCCGCCGCTGCGGCTGGGTCGGCTGCTGCTGCGGCTGGGCCGGTGCTGCCTCGAGAGCCTCACCCTCGTCGCTCGAGTCGTGCTGCTGCGCGGCGGCCCACCCGTGCGCCGACATGAGTCTGTCCAGCATGTCGCTACGCCGACGGCGTCAGCTTTGATGGGCTGGGGACCAGCGCGGCGGCGGCAACGCACCCGTTCTCCTTGGACAGCGTGCGTATCTCGCGCTTTATCTGCTTGAGAGTGTGCTTCATCGTGCGCCGCCGCTGTGGGCGTTCGGGCGTTCGGGCGTGGCGGCGTGCGGGCGTGCGGGCGTGAGGACGTTCGGGCGTGAGGACGTTCGGGCATGAGCGAGCTTCACGACCGAACCGCCGCCACCTGCACCACGCACCTCCTTGAGGTCGCGGATGCGCTGGGCAAGCTTCGGCACGCGGCTGCGGTACTTCCCGGCGCCAGAGGCTCCCGCTGCGCCTGCGCCTGCCGCCGCCGCCGCCGCTGCTGCTGCTTCGGCAGCGCTCGCCCTGCGCGTCGACGTCCGCTGCATTTCGGGCAAGGTTCGGAAATTTGTGCTCATCTGCCGTGCGTCGCCGACATGCCTTGCTGACGGGCCAGTCCCTAGCCGGCTGCTCGCATGCGATGCTCAGGGATCGGCTCTGCGCACTTTCGATGCCAGGAGGGGAAGACGCAGTGCCGCAGATGGGTCCGCAAATCAACGGCCGCCCTCCGCCATCCCGATGCCCGCCAATCTTGCCAGCTCGGCGCTCGCTTTGGAGACAAGGCATGGGGATCGCAGAGCCGGTGGCGTGCGCAGGTAGCCATCGTGGCAGCTGGCGCAGCTTCTCGAGCCAGCGCCGAAGCTCATCCACGCAGCGCCCCGCCACATCCACGCTGTCGCCGCGGGCTTCGACGCCTCGCGCCTCTGCCGACTTGCACCTTCTCCACACCACGGCAGGCGACCAGCATCGCCCCAGCCCCTCCCCGCCGCCCACACCATACCCAGACGCCGACCCAACAATCGCCCGCACAAGCATCCCCGCAGACTCGAAGCCGGAGGCATCCGACGCAATGTCTGTCCTCGTCGCACCCGCCCCGCACGCCCCGCTGCATCCGGCCGACACCCGCCCCGACGGCGAGTCGCTCTGGGCTGCACTCGCATGGCCGCCCGCGGTGCTCCCGTCGCCGGACCCGCCGCCTGCCTCGCCCTCGGCAGGCATCGACCCCGCCGCGCCGCACGAGCTCAACCACTGGCACGCGCACGAGCTCGCACTGCCGCCGGCCGAGGCCGGATCCGACCGTCGGCCCGTTGCGCTGCACGACATCCCGCAGCGCATCGGGCTATCTGATATGGACGGCCTCAAGTACATGGCATTCGGCTCGCTGTTCATCATATCCGTCGACTCGATGCTCTTCCCGCTCGACACCATCAAGACCATCATCATGGCCGAGAGGGTGCGCAGGCTGCCTGTCCCGCAATTGGCCCGACCTCGTCGCTGACCTCTTCGCCGCGGAACGCACATGCGCTTCCGCGCAAGTCTCGGCATGTGCACAGACAAGGCCTCATCAAGATGGTGCTGCGCATCGCACACCACGAGGGTGTCGCGCGATTCTGGCATGGGCTCGCCCCCTCGGTCATTGGCTCGTTCCCGGGCCAAGCCATGTACTATCTCGCATACGAGTCGGCTCAAGAGCTGTCAAAGGCCGTCTTCTCCGACCCGGCGGCCCCGGCAACCACGTTTGCAAAGGGATTCCTGTCTGGAGCGTGCGCAGAGTTCGCGGGCGGATTGTTCTACGTCCCTGCAGACATTATCGCCCAACGTCTGCAGATCCAATCAACCAAGGGATTTGTTCACAACAGCAGGTGCGCCATCGTGACTCCTTCGCGAAAAGACTGTTGAGGCTTGCCAGGCCACTAAGCATCGGCCATGCACGCAGGCTGTATGCCGGGCCGGTGGATGTGCTGCGAAAGGTCTTGCGTCATGACGGCGTGCGCGGACTGTATCGCGGCTACTTTGCATGTAAGGCAAGATAGATTGGCACTCGAATGCGGACAGAATTTGACGCACTCCCCGCCGACTCAGATGTCAGCGCATACGCACCGGCATCGGCGGTGCAGTGGGGATCATACGAGCTCTTCAAGGGTATTCTCTTTCGCGGCTTCACGTATCTCGAGTCCAGCAGGCGCATCTCGGATGGATCTCCGATTCCTTTCAAAGAGAACCTTGTCAACAGCATCAGCGGTGGACTTTCGGCCACATGTGCCATCACGGCAAACAACCCGCTTGAGATACTGCGCATCCGCACGCAGCTCCTCGAATCCAGAAACAAGCGCGATGCCGAGCACATTCGTGGAGGATACCTGCGACTGGCGGCATGCATTCTTCGCGAAGAGGGATGGAAAGGTATTGTCACTTGCAGACCGGGCTCGGTCGATCCAAAAGATGGGCCAATGCGATTGTGCGCTGACTTGACTGGGCGCAGCCTTTTACCGCGGCCTGCGCGTCCGCCTCATCGTTACCGTGCCAAGCGCCATGGTTGCCATGAGCGGATATGAGGCCGTCAAAGCCTGGAGCGCGGACGGCATGTTTGCATGACGCCGATCGTGACTGTCGCTCCGCCCTAGAGCGCCTCGCAGATATGAGGCAGCACCTCAACCCACACCAGGCGCTTCAGCAAAGCGCTTCCGGATTCCCGGACTCCACGGAGCCTCTTTATGCCTTCTGGATATGTTGCACCTCCTTCCGCTTCCAGTGCACCTCATCGGGATAGTCCGCCGCAAACGTTCCGCTTGCCATGTTTTTCGCGGCATATGCAGAATGAAGACAGCGGTTGCAAAGCACAATCGTCATACCCCACCCGCGGCACTTCCAACCGCGCTTTCCGCTGCAATGCGGCGAGCGGGCCGAGGTGCATGTATGGGATGCGGTTCGGTGGGAGGAACAGGTAGTCGCGCCACATCGGTCAAGGCCATAGGTCCGAGGCTCGGCAGCGGCTCACGTCGCCAGCGGTGCAAAGTTGCAATGTCACCTGCTGCCCCGATCTTGATGCGAGATTTGATAGGCAGCGCGGGGATAGATGCCTGTTGCGACGCGAGAGACCCTGCGCTCCATGTTGACGCATGCGCCGTGGCAGACGTAATAGTGAAAACCAGTTCCTGAAGTGCATCTCGCGCAGCCTGGAATGGCGAAGGCAGTCGGAGCAAAGCCGACTGCAGCTGTACAAGCATATTGGTCGAGTCTGCGTGGTTGTATCAGCCGCTAGAAACGTTCTTTGGAATGCTGCGGCGACTACTTGCCATGCTCAAGAAAGCGAGCGACCTGCACATCGACTCCTGAGTTGACTCGCGGATCTACTTCATCGCAGGACGTAACGGCGCTCATCGCCGCCCGAGTATGCTCGTTTTGTGGTGGGGAAACGGCTGACCGCCGCGTTCCTGCCGATTGCGGCCGCACATAGCCTTTGTGACTTGAAGGCCCGCGCGTCGCCAAAGCCGTCTTGACGGATACGCACGCGCTTGAGAGCACCTTGTCAAACAAGCAAATGGGCATAGCCTCGACAGCTTCGATTGTCGCGGTGGTCGGAGTCGCAGTCGGTTCGGCCACCGTTTCGGCTGCAGGTGCTGTTACCTGCAGCTGTATATTTGCGCTCGGGATAGGCGGCAGCGGCGAGAAAGCCACCAGCGATTGTGTTTGCGAGATAAGTGGCAGATTCGACGAAGGTTGCGTTGTGCACGCAGCTTTTGATGCGACCGCAGACGGCGCGCCGTCGGCTGGGTTTTGTCGCGCATCTATCGGCAAGCGCTGTCGAGGGAATTTGCTCTGTTGTAGCAGATCGACGACTGGCTTGAAAGACTCGCTGCTCGATAGCGATGTGAGATCAACGAGTAGCGGCCAATGCACTGGTTGCGACATGCATTTTCTGATCCACGTCAAGCAGAAGCGTTGAGCCAGATGGACAATGACTGCTCGTTTCCTCCCGCATTGTAAAAAATCCGGTTGCTGCGGCGCATCTTCCTCATGCCCAATGCTGTGCAGAGAATATTGATCAAAGAGTAGACAAACCCGCGCGGCGACAAGGCATAACCGCGCAACTGCATTTTGAAACTGGGAGTCGCTTCGAATATTGCCGATCCGGGAATTTCCGAGGTCCATCAGCTTGCCAAAGCCGCAGATGCAAAATTCGATGATCGATGCAAATGCCACTGGGTCCTCGCGCACGGCGCACCACACGGCTGAGCTTGATGCATCTTGTGCAACGTTCACCGCTTGGTGAATGGAATGATCGGAGAATAACGACTCGAGCGCGGCCTCTAGTTCGTCCGAGAATGAGAGACATTGCTCAGGATCCTCGACGAGCATGGATAGCAGCATCGACTCAATCTCGACAAGCGTGTGTTTGAGGTCAAACGGTACGACGTAGTAGAGCGTCGTCGGCAGTCCCCACGCGGAGCCGGTGAAAGTCGTTGTTTGATGGCTCTCGGATCCAGATATGCGCGAACACTGCAGTTCATGAGCGCAGGTCCGTCAACAGACATCGCTGGGGCGTATGAATGAAATATGTTCCGGCGCGTTCTACCTTGCTACGAGTCAAAACCCAAACTTTGAGCAAATGCGGATACAGCAGCCGCAAGAGGGCCGAGTGTGTTACTCCTCGAACCCTTGTGATGTGTCAGACGGGGATTCCCATTTTGCTGCAGCCAACGCAGTCGCTTGCCTTTGAGTCACTAAATGCACAGCTGATACTGCGCACGCGCGTGCGTGGCTGCTCGGGTGCAGCAGGGTGTTCGCAATTCCATTGCGTCGTGCCTTGGTTGTCGCGGACTCTGCCAGCGACACGAGCCGCTTCACGGTCAGCGCTGAGCCCACTGCAAGTGCAGGATCGCCGCATGGCTTTGCGTCCGCAATGATCAGGAGTGGCCGCCAATCCAGTATTGCCAGAACAAGATGGCACAGGAGCGCGTCTGCATCCTCTCTGCTCAAAAAACGTTTGTTACTGCCCGATGAGTGCAAACGTCAGGTGTCGCTCTAACCTGCCACCAACAACGCTCCAGACGGACAGAACATGTTCCAGTGCGGCTCGAGCCGCCTGAGAGACGGACTCGCAGGACATCATGTACTGAACACATCTCCAGGCTGAAATCGGCAGAAATACGCATCTGAGCCTGCACATGCTGTGAGCCTTGATATCAAGCAAGCTCCATGCCGACAATGTAGCACTCACTCTCGCAGCCATGACTCGATTGCAGACGATTCTATCTGAGATGCAACGGAGCTCAAAACTTCACATGCTGCGAGAGAGAGTTCCAGCGCCGCGAGAGAACGAGATGGGGTGAGCTGCTGCCTGTCGGATTGTGTGAAGGGTGGGCAGATGAGGCGGCCAAGTATGCGACTGAATGCCGTTGGATGCTTGACAATCGCAATGCAGTTTCTCTGGATATTTCAAAAAAGCGTCAGCGACAAGGAACGCGATAGGCTGAGCAGATTCTACGAGCGACCTTGGCAATTAGGGGCCGCAACTCGGCCTCTCCATCTTGAGGCCCGCAGGCCAGTGTTTTCAGCAGCTGCAGCAGCGCCATCGATGCCTTTACCACGATTCTGAATGTCAGTTCGAGCCAGATCAGACGCACGATGCCGATGATGCCCACAGGTCCAAGTTGCGTTGAGGCTGGCCTGTGCGGCTCTGCCGCTTTGTTGAGGACTGCGCCAATGATGTCCAAGACGTCGAGCTCCTCCTGGACGAGCACATGACGCTGGATATCAAGGATGGGCGACCTTTACCGAGTACGTCGAAAGGATCAAGCAAATGCCGGCCGCCGAGCGCGGCCGAGTGTGCGGACGGCGAGGCGCGATGGCGCTGGTCAGAGAGAGCAAGGCTGCAGCCACCTCGCGTGTAAACATCACACACATCTTGAGCAGAGCCGCGCTGATGGCGGGCAGCTGCGAGCCCGCATCGTCGGCGCCGGCCGCGTCGTCGAGCGATTCGACGAGATCGAGAAACTCGTCGAGAAGCGCGTGCGTCGGCGCGGCCATTGGCAGGCGGTGTCTCGCGAGGCAGCGGTCTCGGCGTCACACGTGCCCTGAGGACGCGGCGCTTGTGCTTTTGGAAACGCCGTTGGCGACATTCTGCTCACCGACAGCCGGGCCATGGCCAACGCCCCGCCGACATGGGAGCTGCTGCTCGTGCCCGAGGGCATGAAGAAGTGGGTCGCCCCACATGCAGACGCTGCTGCGCGGCTGCGCGCAGCCCGCAACCGCGACCCGCCCCTGCGCTGCGTCGCTGACCCTTGCCCGTCCGGGACAGGATCACCATGGAAATGGACACCAAGATCCCAAACGCAGCGACGTTCACGGTGCTCAAGGAGGACCACACGCTCGGCAACCTGCTGCGCATGTGAGCAGCTCCGGTGCTTTGGATTCAGATTCGTCTGTGTGCGGGACGAGCGGACCGCCGAGACCCACCTCCGGGCTGACCGCTCCGGGTCGGCCGTGCCTTGCGCCGACACCAGGCAGCTGCTCAAGAACCCCAAGGTTATCTTTGCCGGGTACAAGATGCCTCACCCACTCGAGCACCAGTTTGTACTCAAGATTCAGACGACTCCGGACACAAGCCCGCTGGACGTACTGCAGCACGAGATTGCGAACTTGATTCAGGAGGTCGGCACAATCAAGCTCAAGTTTGAGGTGTGCATTTTTCGTCTTGCGTGGATCCAAGCGCCCTCGAAGCTGACCGCCAATGGCCGCAGAACGCACTCACGTCGCGTACGCTCAACCCGGGCGAGGCGCCTATCCCCATGCACCTGCCGATGCGCGAGCGGCGAGACTTTTGAGCGTTGCAAACAGCAACGCTCCGTGTGCTTGGCGTGGATGGAAACGGTCTTGACTGAGGCCACTCTCGCCCGATCCCCTCAAAATATACAAATGCCCGACATGCGTATGTGCTTCACTTTCGAGTATGGCTCGGGACCTCGGAAAGCAGCGCAATCATCTCGCGGCCATGCGGGCAGAGCCAGTGCGGATCAAGCGTCGATGGTCGGGCGGACAATGGTGTGGATCTGCTCCTCTTGTGGTTGCGCCGCTGAAGTTGAAGAAGGCGGCCTGCGGCGACAGCTGCCTCTGCCGCCAGCGTTTGCTGCTTCTCGAGGTTCTCGATGCGCTTTCTCGCCAGCGTGCGCGCGCGCTCTTGGAAGAAGCGCACTGTCTTGGCTGGCCGTGATGTCCCCAGATCGTGGCTTGCATGCGAGTCCCGAGCAGACGATCCAGACTGAGAGAGCTCGCCGTGCAGCAGCAAAAGCATCTCGCGCAGGTCTCCAATGTCCAGCGAGCGCATCGCCGTGCTCATCCCGCAAAGCTCTAGTGCAACATGCTCCGCAGCGCTAATCGTCTCGGGCATCGAGGTTTCTGAAGCTTCGATGACCCGCAGCTTAAACCCATTGGCCAGGATGCGCTCGTCGGCAATGATGCCATCTTGGTGGCTGCGAGGGAGCCCGCAGAGCCACTGAAAAATATGCGGGCCGCCGACCTGCTCGGCGGACAGCCGCACGGGCAGGAGCAGATCATCCGGAGGCAGCTTGAACGTCTCGAGCAGCACGCCAAATAGGATGGACTCCTCAATCCTTGGCATATTGAGAAGCCAGATACTGCCCATATGCTGCACGGCCACGCACGACGGATACGCAGTGTCGCTCGGCGGGGGCATGATTTTGCCAATAACCTCGATGCCCGATTCCCGCGTTGCTTGCAGTTGATGGCCAGGCTGCTGAAGCCTTCGGCGCTTGGAAGCAACCAGCCGTGCGTATCTGGCGCGGGCGTCGTGCAATGTCTGGTTCTTGTGATGTTGCTGCACAAGCAGATCTTTGATTGCGGCCGCCGAGCGGTTCTGTGTACGCGGCTGGCTGGCTCTGAGAAGCGCAGAGGCAAGAGTCCCAGCGCCATTCGGTTGCGGGGCCAGCTCCTCAGCAGCCTTGCGCTTGCGCGCTGGCTTGGGGGGTCGCTGCTCTTCAAATGCATCGGCCTCGCCGGGAGACGCCGCGCGCCGCTTGCGCTTTGAATTCTCGAGCCCCTCGCCCATGACGGCATTCCCCGAGCGAGATTTGGTTTCGACCAGGACTGTCGCACTTGCATCACCAGCAGCAGCAGCAGCAGCTCCTGGGGCAAACGACCGCAGGAACTCGATCGCGCTTGCCTTTTTGCCGCCTGTCCGCGGCAATGCTGGTGTCTCGGCGGCCGGCAGAGCCGCAACAACAACAGGCGAGGGGCTCTGTGATTGAAAGCCAAAGGTCTCGCCTCGAGTGTCGGTTGCAAACACACCCGATCCGCGACTCCATGACTCCATGTCCAATGTCGTCGCCCCCTTGTTAACGCTCTCAAAAAGCCGCTCGCCAAGAGACTGCCCCGAAGCAGGCATTGTGCCGGTCATAGAGTCCCCGAGATCCGCAGCAGTGGCTACAGATGCGTCCGGCGCATGTGTTGTCTCTGACACCGCCGCAGTCGCAGATTGTTGCTCTGCAAGTGCATATCGTAAGCCACCATCCGCATTAGCCTCGCAGGACTCGGCGCAGCGCCGTGGCGACTTGTACCTGCTTGATTTCGGCTTGCGGGCTGAATGAGCAAGGTGGGCTTTAACTGCCGAGCCAGCGGACGATCATCCGGCAGCTGCCCGGCCACTTGCGACGACGAGGCCGCAAAAAGCGCTGGGAGACGGCCAGCAGGGTACGCTTCTTCGAGAAGCAGCTCGACGCTAAACCAGATCAGCTTTCGACATGAGTTTCCGCAGGTGCGTTTGTTTCTCACCAGCGAAGCACCTGGTCGGGGAAGCGTAGTTTGACAGTGGTTTTATCCGGTTCAATGTTGACTGCGATTTGCAGAGGGCGTCAGTGCGCACGCCTGGGTAGCATGTGGATGCGCGTTCGTACCATCGGTAAGCTCAACAGGAAGCTGGATGTGGATCCACATAAATGGGTATTTGGATTCGTCGAGACCCTCTGCGCAACGTCGCCGGACGCGCGCCACGAGTTCGCGGATGGTGGGATCGCTTGAGAGCGCCGTGCGGCGGCTATTGACGTAGACAAAGCAGTGGTCCGAGGAAGACTTCCACACAACGGCGTCCGAGCCTGTGCACCGCAACAGATTAGCTTCACTTGTGCGCAGCCGCATTAGCGAGCAGAGCTGCTTGCTCACGGTGATCCTTGTGCGGAATAAGCGCATCAATCTGGATGCGCTGGCATGAAATGCGTTCGCGCTCATCGTGGGACTCCCACTCGGCGTTTTCTGGACTAATGGAGGTCTCGGCTGCAAAGCTCGCGAGGCACTTTGGAAGTGCGCTGCCAAAGACAGCGCGGACGGCATCCTGCATCACATAATGTTCAGCACACAGCCGCCCACAGCAATAACAATGACACACGCATGCGCACCAGCGTTGTGCTGACCGCCGACTTTGTGATCGAGTTTGCCGCGTCGTCTCCGGCAGGCCCAGACTTTGACGATGTTCGCTCAAACTTGACTGAGATGCGCACCTTTGGAAAGAGCAGCGCAAACCTGCACGTCGAGCCCAATGAACGGCGATTAGCCACTGCTTACAGTGACCAAAGTGCTTGCCGTGGCTGCTCACCCAATCATGATATCGCGGATGCGCTTGCATACCTGGGTCGATTGCTTGGCAAACGACTGCTTGCGGACAGGCAAGTGGTGGAAGAGCTTCTCGACCTCGATCTGCGTGCCGACTTGCATCGCCTTTGCCGACTCGCCTGTCATGCGGCGATTGCGGTCGAACTCGTAGCAGCGGCCGCTGCCTTCGCTGGCAACGCGGGTGCTCACGACGGTGCGCACCGAGAGCGACGCGATACTGTTGAGGGCTGCCGCGCGAGTGAGCGTGCGTGAGGGCGGCAACAGCAGCCACGCCGCACGTACCTTCGCCTGGCGTTCAGACACGAGGGTCGCATGCGGCGACCCCAGGCGTGTGGGCGTCAGCAGACCCTTGCGAGAAGCGACGGCGCCAAGTGCGGAAGAATCCACTTCACCTCTGAATCCGAACGTCCGGACGCTGGCGAGGTCGTCAAAGGAGGCGATCTTGGAGGTGGTGTAGCGCTGCAGCAGCAGCGGCACGTCCTCTGGCGCCACGCCGCACCCGTCGTCCTTGACGCTGATGAGCGCCAAGCCAGCGTCCTTGACCCGCACCTGCACGCTGGTGCTTCCGGCGTCGAGGGCGTTTCTGCCGTCGGCGGGGCCGAGCTGAGCGTCAGCACTCCGAGGCGGGGGCGGCAGTGGAAGGCACGCCAGCCGCACTCGACGAGCTCCTTGACCACCGTGTCCGGCGAGACGGCGACCTGCGCGCTCGCGAGACGCTTGGCGGTCTCGTCCGGCAGCGCCTGGAGCATGACGTCGCGTTCGTCCACTGAAGTTTCCCAATGCCCCGCAAAGTCAGCATTTCGGGCGAAGGAGGCGACACCACGGCGGCGGCCGCGGGCGGCGGTGGGCCGCTGGCAACCCGCCGTGCGAGCGAACCACGAACAGTCAGCCGCGCGAGTCTCGCCGTGCACGCGGGCCGGCTACCGGCGCTCAGCCGAGCGGCATCGCAGCTCGTGAGTGAGGATCCGCTCGACCAATTCATCGAAAAGTGAGCATGTATCGCAAGCCGGCAGTGCATCGGGTGCGGTGCACAGCTGACGCGCAGACGCATGCACGGTGGGACTCAGGCGAAGGGACAGCAGGCGGCCGCCAAACGGACCCAGGTGCGTGTCGTCGCACTTGCGGCTGCTGTCGTGTCATGTGCTGACGCATCCATGGATGTCTCCCACGAACGCCGATTGCAGAGGGTGAGCTTGCTAGTTGCGCTTGCTCAAGGTGCTCGATCTGACACGGCGGCTGCCTGATGCTCAGAAACCCCTCTGTTCGCACGGACCAGCGCATGCCCTCACAGGCAGATCTGACGGCGAGGTCGGCGGAGCGGGTTCACTCGGCACCGGGTGCAATTGCTGACCCGTCAACGCAGCGCGCGATCACTGGGGCACTCTTTTGCTTCGGGGCGGCGCCGTTCCATGCAGATCCAGCAGCAAGGCAAGGCCGGCGGGCTCGGCGGGCGACCCGCGGGCGAGAGCGGCCGACGCGAGAGCATGAGCTACAGTCTGACCGGCGCTGGGCTCAAGCAGCTGCGTGCAGCCGACACAAAGGAGGCGTCATCCGAACAAGAGGGGGCCTCCTTGATGCCGACCGAGTGGCAGTACCAGCGTTTGCGGCGGAATCTTGACGACGTCGTGGACGGGCAAGAAGGCGATTCGGCGCAGTTGCGTCAACAAGCCTCGGATCGCATTGACCGCGACAGCAGTATTCACGATATCGCAGATATGCGCATTTGGAGCAGCGGCCAACTCACGGACGAGATCGATCCGGCGGACGCAAGCGAGAAGTTTGAGATGCACATGAAGCGTCTACGGCATGCACAGGGGCTGCTCACGGACGCTGGCTCGGTGCCCGGCAAAGTATTTGACGCCCTCGAGGGGCTGACGAACAAGTACTTCCACAAACCCATGCCCAAGGTCGAGCTGCGCCAGTACGAGAAAGCGTGGCGCGCTCGCAAGGGAATGGTGGGCTCGGACGAGCGACTCGAGGATTTCAAGCGCGGTGCAGCCGTCAAGCGCATCATCCACAATGTGAGTGCACGCCGATCTGCGCGCGCAACTGCAAAAGTAGCCGACACTTGTTTGCTGCAGCACTTTCTCGGCGACTTTTGGGAGATCTATCAAAACGCGCATCGGAGCCGCCAGGGAACACTCGTAAACGGCTTTGAGCCAAAGACGTGGCATCGACTCTCGGGTGCTGCATATCGTGAGCATATCGAGAAAGAGCAAAAGCGCAAGGCCGAGCTCTCGGAGATTGTGGGCAAGACTCGCGCGCAGATTGTCGGCAAGGCCGGGCCGGCAAGCGTCGGAAACATGGCGGGGGGCCCAGATGCTGCTACTTCAGGCGCCGTTTCAGCATCGGCCGCGCTTATTGCGTCGTCAGCAGCCGGTGGCGGCTCAGCAATCTCGGTTCCGGTGACTTGGGCACCGCGCGGTGCGAATGACGGCGTTCCAAACAGAAGCGCGGCCAAGAAACAGGGGCAGCGAGAGGCGACGCAGAGAGGGGCCGCGACAAAACTTGCTGGGAACACGCGAGGCCGCATACATTACATGGACCCGCTGAACTTGGGATCGGATGAGATTATTGCACGAATCATGCTGACCATGACGCACAAGCATCCGTCCGACGCGCGCGAGTTCATCAAAGAGTGGGAGGCCAAGAACCTTGCTACTCCGCTTGACCGCACGAAGAACATGCTGGACCAGGCTGTCGAAATCCTGCAGCGCAATCCGGCAGTAACCTGCGTGCCGCGCACATCGCACGAAATGCTTGTACTGCAAGAAGTGCTTCGGCCTCTGCCGGCGTTCCGGCGCATCGCCGACTTTGTGTTTGCCGAGATCTGCCGCCTGCTTGTGTGCGACGTCCTCAACGACGGCGAGTTTATATTCAAGCAGGGCGACATTGGCACGCGGTGGTACGTTGTTCTGTCCGGGCGGGTGCGCATCATGATCAACAAGCCCGGATTCACGTCCTCGGACGAGGAGCCCGAGCGCAGCCTGGCGACCGTGCTTGGCGCGGGCGAGGCTTTTGGCGACCATGCGCTGGTCAACGACGTGCCGCGCGTTGCGTCTGCAATCAGCGACGGGCGGACAGTCGTTGCGCGGCTGGAGAAGAGCGACTTTAAGCGGCTCATGAGCCTCGGTAAGTGGATAAACGGCTCGCTGCCGCGGCATCGGGGGATGAGCCTGGCTGATGCACGGCGCACTAGTCCACACGCTCGAGCAGAAGGAGCTTGTGTACTTTTTGCAGAAGATCCCGATGCTCCGCGAACTAGATCAGCTTGGGCTGCGCAACATCGCCGACCGCATGACGATGCGCGTGCTCGCGCCGGGCACGATCGTGATCCGCGAGGGCGAGTTCAAGGAGTCGGTGATGTTTGTGCGCAGCGGCATGTGCGCCGTGTTCCGCGAGGTGACGTTTTCGGAGCCCGAGTGAGTGGCGTGGGGATGGCACCTGCGCTGCGGCGGGCGATGCCGCGGAGTGGTGAGCTGACAGGAGCTGGCACAGCGGGAGCGAGACCAGACGCCAGCTGCTTCTCGGGCACATTGGTGCATACGAGTCGTTCAACGAGGAGCCGGCGGTGGTCAAGATCGGGACGCACGCGGGATCGCCATTCACAGTCGTTGCAGTGGACTGGGTCGAGCTCGGGGCCGTGTTTGCATATGGCGAGTGGACCAACATGGCTCTGACGTACGTGCCGTCGCCGTTTGCGATGCTCACGAACAAGGACATGGCACGGGCATTCCGCGTCAGGCACGAGATGCGGCGCTTCTCGCGCTTCCAGCGGCGGCTTGTTGCCGACGTGCGCCGCGCCGGCGGCCGCCCGCCCGCCAGCCGCTGACTTGGGGCCTGCTGGCAGCCTGCCATCCGACGGCCTGGTGGCCGGGGGGTGCCGCCCTTCCTCCCTGTCACCGCCTTTTTAAAAAAAAGTGCGGGTGCCGCAACGGCTTTCCTTCCAACCGCTGCGCCTCTGGCTCTCTCCCCACCTCCTCCGAGCCCTCGTCCCCACGCCGCCGGCCGCCGGCTGCCTGCACGCCCCACCCCACC
>JADGIZ010000414.1:0-13984 GCA_027604665.1 Polyrhizophydium stewartii | reverse complement strand
ACGCACACCATGACCACCATCACCCTCACCCGCGAGCACGGATACGCCGCCGGCGTCGGCATCGTCAGCACCCTCTACCTCCTCGGCCTCGGCTTCCGCGTCGCCGCCGCGCGCCGCAAGGCTGGCGTGCCCTACCCTTACCGTGAGTCTGCCCCACCTTCGCTGGCTCAAGACGGATGTCATGCTTCGCTGGCTGACCGCTTGCCACGGCGCCGTGGCCGCCGCTCGCGTCATCGGATGCGTGCGGCAGAATCGGCTCGCCGAGCCGTGCGGCATACAAAAGTCCCGCCGGAGCCCACCGAAACTCCTTCCCGCAGGTCGACGGCCAAAGATGGAGAAGGTCGACGGCGTCGCAGTGCTGGCCGCTGACGTGTCGCCGGCCCGCGTCCGGCCGGCCAACTCCCGCCACGACGCCGGCTTCTTCTCGCGCTGGTCGTACACGTACATGAACGAGCTCATGCGCCGCGGCATCCGACGGGAAATCGGCCTCGACGACATGCCGCGCATCGAACCCGACGACGAGTCGGACCGCCTGTCGAGCGCCGTGCTCGCCGCGTGGGCCGACGAGGTTGCCCGCAACGGCAGCAAGGCCAGCCTGACCCACGCACTGGTGCGTTGCCCGCTCGCCCGCTCGCCCGCCTGCCTGCCTGCTGCGCGGCATGTCCCCCCGCCCCTGCGCCTTTGCATCGGCGTGGCTGCCTTGGCGCCGACCCTGCCCATGCTGACAAACGACGCAGTGGGCAGTCTTTGGCCGCAGCCTCACAGCCACCAGCATCGTCTACTTTATCGAGGCCCTTGTGCAGATTGGCCAGGGCATCATGCTTGGCCAGCTGCTGCAGTGGTTCCAAAAGCCCAACTCTGAGACCAAAGAGGTGCGTCACCCACCGCTGCGTCGGCTCTCGCGGCGGCCGCGAGCGTGCTGCTGACGCACTGCCGCTGCTGCGCCTGACAGGGCTGTCTCTACGCCATGGGCCTCTCTCTTTGCGTGCTTGCGGCCGCAATTCTGCACCACGTCGACTTCTTCCTGGGCATGCGCACCGGCATGCAGATGCGCGTGGCGCTCATCGCAACCATCTATCGCAAGTGCCTCTCGCTCTCGGTCAGCAACACGTCGTCCACGGGCCGCATTGTCAACCTCGTCTCGAACGACGTCCAGCGCTTCGAGGACGCCGCCATCTTCGGCCACTTTGCCTGGATCGGCCCCGTGCAGACGCTGCTCGTGCTCTACTTCATGTACCGCGAGATTGGGTGGGCGGCGTTTGCCGCCATTGGCGCGCTGCTCATGCTCATTCCGATCCAGAGCGCCTTCGCCAACCAGTTTGCCAAGCTGCGCAAGCTCACGGTGCACTTCCGCGACGAGCGCATCAAGAGCATCTCGGACATGCTCGCGGGCATTATGGTTGTCAAGCTGTACGCCTGGGAGAATCCGTTCGTGGCCAAGATCACGGACTTGCGCAGCAAGGAGATGTACGAGATCCGCAAGGCGTCCGTCTACCGCGCCATCAACGAGGCAATCTTCTTTGTGTCGTCGACGATGCTCGAGCTGTTCGCCTTCATGGTCTTCTTCTTCATTGGCGGCAGCCTGACGGCGTCGCACGTCTTCACGGCCATCACGTACCTGCAGGGCGTGCGTTTGACCATGACCAACTTCTTCCCAAAGGCGTTCCAGTTCATCTCCGAGGCGTACATCTCGCTGCTGCGCATCCGCGAGTTCCTGCTGCTCCCGGAAATGAGCCAGAGCAGCAGCAAGGCCGAAGCCGACGCTTTGCTCGGCTCACTCGGCGACCCGGACGTCATGGTCGCAATCAAGGACGCAAGCTTCTCCTGGGGCTCGTCCGACTCGGCGGCGTCGTCCGACGCGCAGCCCGACCGCGAGATCCTGTCTAACATCACCCTCAGCATCAAGCGCGGCGAGCTCGTTGGCGTGTGCGGCCCCGTCGGCGCGGGCAAGTCGTCGCTCATCAACGCCATCCTCGGCGAGATGACACGCTTGGATGGCGTCGTTGCCCTGCGATCTCGCAAGATCGCATACGCCATGCAGACGCCATGGATCATCTCGGGATCGATCAAGGACAACATCCTGTTCGGTCAGCCATACAACGCCGAGCAGTTTGCGGCGGCGCTGAGCGCCTCTGCGCTGGCTCGCGACCTGGAGCGGCTGCCCGAGCGCGAGAACACGCTGATTGGCGAGCGCGGCGTGACGCTCTCTGGCGGTCAGCGTGCGCGGCTCGCCTTGGCGCGTGCGCTCTACTACGACGCCGATATCTACATCCTCGACGACCCGCTGTCGGCCGTCGACACGGCCGTTGGCAGGCATCTCTTTGAGCAGGCGCTGCGCGGCATGCTGCGCGACAAGGTGCGTCGTGCCCGAGTCGTGCACACCTGCTTGTGCGCTGCTCCGCTCGCAACCCGCTGGTGCTGACTCTGGCTCGCAGGCGGTGCTGCTGGTGACGCACCAGCTGCAGCACATTCGGTCGTGCGACCGCATCGTGCTGCTCGAGGAGGGCAAGATCACACGCATTGGCACGTACGGCGAGGTCATGGCCATGGACACGCCGTTTGCGGGAACCATGCGCGAGTTTGCGGTCAAGTCGGACGCCGAGGACAGCAGCGTTGCCAGCCTCGACGCCGACGCCGCGGGAGACGATAGCGCCAGCAACGAGATCAGTGTCGCCACGGGCACGACCGACGCCAAGGACTCGGATCCGTCGGCCGTGGCGCTTCGCCGCCGCCGCCAGCACGACAAGGAGCTCGAGGCGGCGATCGAGGAGGACGCGCCGGCCACGCGCGAGATTGCCAAGGAGGAGGTTGCCAAGGGCAACGTCGAAGCTCGCGTGTACTTCAAGTACTTCAGCTCGGGAACCAACGCGTTCATCACGATCATGATGGCCGTCGTCATGGTCCTTGGCCAAGCCATCGTCGTCTTTGCCGACTGGTGGCTGTCGTTCTGGTCGAGCAAGTCGGCCGACGAGCAGCGCGAGCTGCGCTATCCGCTGGCCTTCTTCCTGCTTTGCATCATCGCCTTTGTCATTGCAATGACTCGCGCGATCGCGTTCTTTATGATCTGCCTCAAGGCGAGCGAGAAGGCCTTTGGCGACATGCTCGTGTCTGTTTTCCGCAGCCCGATGCACTTTTTCCAGGCCAACCCGCACGGCCGCTTGATGAACCGCTTCTCCAAGGACATCAGCCTGATGGACGAGATGCTTCCCATGACGTTCTTTGACTTTTTGCAAGCTTTCTTTGGCATTCTCGGCTCGATCCTGATGTCCATCATTGTGATTCCGTACATCCTGATCATCATCCCGTTTGTGATGGGCGCCTTCTACATGCTGCGCCGCTATTTCATTGCCACGTCGCGCCAGGTCAAGCGCATCGAGTCGCTGACGCGATCGCCGGTGTACTCGAACATCCCGTCGACGCTCGAGGGCCTGTCGACAATCCGCGCGTTTGGCGCCGAGACCCGCATCAAGGACTCGTTCGCGCACACGCAGAACGAGAACACGCGCGTGTTCTTTATGTTCCTGTCGTCGAGCCGCTGGCTTGGGTTCCGCTTGGACTTGCTCTCCGCCGTGTTCCTCACGATCATCACGTTTGCGGCGGCACTTCTGCGCGGCCCGCTGTCGCTGGCGCCTGGACTCGTCGGCCTGATGATCAGCTACGCGCTGCAGCTGACGGGCACGCTGCAGTGGGCTGCGCGGCAGTCTGCAGAGGTCGAGACGCTGATGGTGTCTGCAGAGCGCGTGTTTGAATACGCCGAGCTGCCGCCCGAGGCCGCGACCGAGACCGACGTCAAGCCGCGCAAGCACTGGCCCGAGCATGGCGACATCCAGATCAACAACATGTCGATGGCGTACAAGTCGCTGGCGCCTGGCGCCGAGGACGCGCCGGTCAAGCCCGTGCTCAAGGACATCACCATCCACTTTGAGGCCGGCACCAAGGTCGGCATCGTGGGACGAACTGGCGCGGGCAAGAGCTCCTTCCTCCAGGCGCTGTTCCGCATTGTCGAGCCGACGCCAGCAGGCGCGATTGTTATCGACGGCATCAAGACGTCTGATCTCGGCCTGACTGATCTGCGGTCGCGCATTTCGATCATCCCTCAAGAGCCGTTCTGCTTCAAGGGCACGCTGCGCTTCAACCTGGACCCGTTCGGCCGCTACGAGGACGAGCACCTTTGGCGCGTGCTCGAGGCCGTGGAGCTGAAGCAGACGGTGCTCAGCATCCCCGAGAAGCTCGAGGCGCCCGTTGCCGAGAACGGCACCAACTGGTCCGTCGGCGAGCGGCAGCTGATCTGCCTCGCACGTGCGATCCTGCGCGACACACGACTCATTGTCATGGACGAGGCAACGTCGGCCGTCGACATGCGCACCGACCAGCTGATCCAGAAGGCGATCCGGTCCGAGGGCGGCCTGTTCTCGAACGCCACGGTGCTGACGATTGCGCACCGGCTCAACACGGTCATTGACTACGACCGCATCCTTGTGCTCGACGACGGCCGCGTGGTCGAGTTTGGCGCGCCTTACGAGCTGCTCGACAAGCCCGCCGACCAGCCCGACGCCTGGTTCGCCCGCATGGTCAACGAAATGGGCGACGAGGCAAAGGAAGGCCTCATTGCCATTGCCAACCGCGGCCGCCCCGCATCGACGGAGGCGGCTGCCCCAGCATCGACCTGATCCCGTCCACGCCCGCTCCAAATAAACCGCGCTGCCCGATCCCTGCTTCCCTACTCCTGCTGCGAAACTGATGGTGGTGGTGCTGTCGCCACGGGCAGGCATGCTTGAAATTGCCCCCGGAGCCGGCAAATGGGCAACCTGGTCTCGAGCGCGACGCCGAGGGCGACCCTCGCCGGCATCGACAGCTACGTCGGCGAGCTGCCCGAAATCACCTACGAGAAGAGGTGCGGGCTCCAGCGTCACCACCCGCCCGCACGGGCCAGCCTGGCAGGCCCCCACACGGCGCGGGGCTGGGCTGCCGAACGAGCCTTGGCCGCCAAGCTAATCGGCGACTCCTGGCTGCCTTGCGCCGTCCTCCACGCCCGACCGGGACTGCCCTGGAACCTCCCCCCCCGCCGCCTGACCTGCCGCACGCACACGCCCACAGCCTTGGCAGCTCGCGCTTCCTCAAGACCATCCGCTGCCGGCACCCGCAGGGCCTGGTTGTCGTCAAAATCTTCGTCAAGACGGACCCGACCCTGTCGCTCAAGAGCGTCGTCAAGCAGCTGCAGAGTGCGTTGCCCTGGCCCGCGCGCTCGCGAGCCAGCGCCTTGCTGCGCACACTGACTTCATATCTCCTACTCACACCGTCCATCCCGCAGACGAGCGCGATCTGATCCAGGGACTGCCCAACGTGCTCGCGAACCAGCAGATCATCGAATCCGACCGCGCGGGATACATGATCCGCCAGTTCATCGCAAGCAACCTTTACGACCGCATCAGGTGCATAGAGGCAAAGGCTGTGCATGCACACTGCTTTACACGGCGCTGAGGCGTGGCCGACATGCAGCAATCGCCCGTTCTTGACCAACTTTGAGAAGAAGTGGGTTGCATTCCAGCTGCTGACAGGCGTCGTTGAGGCACACTCGAGACAGGTACGCACCTTCGAGGCTTGGTCATGTAGAAGGCGTGCAATCTCACTTTTCCCGCTGCCTGCCCGCAGGTCTTCCACGGCGATATCAAGACAGAGAATGTCTTTTGCACCAGCTGGAACTGGGTCTACCTTGCCGACTTCAGCTCGTTCAAACCAACGTACTTGCCCGAGGTGCTGCGTTTTGGCTCGAATTTTGCGCGGTGCTTGTGCTGATTTATCAATCTGCGTGCAGGACAATCCGGCCGACTTTACGTTCTTTTTTGACACCTCGGCACGACGCATATGCTATCTCGCGCCAGAGCGCTTCTACGAGTCGGGAGAAAGCCTGTCCAGCGAGCGCATCTCGAAGCTCACCCCGGAAATGGATGTGTTCTCGCTTGGGTGCACCATTGCCGAAGTCTTTCTCGAGGGAACGCCTGTTTTCACTCTGGCGCAGCTGCTGCAGTTCCGCAAAGGCGCGTACGATCCGTCGGTCCTGTTGGAGCGCATCGAGGATCAGGACATCCGCGCGCTCGTCAAGCACATGATCCAGCTTGATCCGAGCATGCGGCTCAGCGCTCACGAGTATCTGAACAAATGGTGCGTGGCTAGGGAGAGACACCGCGAGTGCCATGAATGCAGGCGCTGATACCCGTGTGGACAGGCGGGGGACTGCGTTCCCCGAGTACTTTTTCTCGTTCCTGCATCCATATGTTGCGTCGCTGTCGGACCCGTACTTTGCGTCAAACATGGCGCAGTACCACGTCTTCCTGGCCAACAGCGCCAACGCGGTGATTGCCGACATGGACGCCAAGATCGATCGCATCTACTTTGACTTTGACAAAATCGCCGAGGCGCTGGAGATACCAAACACAAGCCCACCCACTACACTTTCGTCGAGCAGGCTCGAAAGCTCAAGCTCGAGCGTCTCGAGCGTCTCGTCGTCTACTGTATCGATGATCGATCGAGACCACCTCGGCGCCGCGGATTTCCAGCCGGGCGTGCAGCGGCCATCCTCAATTCCAAAGTCCTTGCTGCCTGTGCATGTAAGCATTCCCAACTTCACTTCCAACATCACCGAGATTCCAAAGAGCGTCCGTGCAGCGGACGCTGGTCTTGTGTTTATCGCAGCCGTCAGCGCTGCCATTAGGAACACTCTTTATCCGACATCTCGCCTACGCGGGCTCGACTTGCTGCTCGCGCTCGCCATCCATGTTCCCGACGAGCAAAAGCTCGATCGCATCGTGCCGTATATGGTCGCGCTCCTTTCGGACGAGAATCCCAACGTGCGCGTCAACGCCCTTGCGGCTCTGACGCAGCTGGTAAATACCGCCTGTGCCGCATGACTGGAGGCTGCCGTGACGTAGGCTCATCAATGTGCGCGCACCAGCTGCTCATGGTCAAATCCATCACCCCTTCGGATGCGGGTATCTTTCCCGAGTATATCCTGCCGAGCCTGCGCCGCTTCACCTCCGATGCCAACGTGCTTGCGCGCGCGGCGTACGCGCAATGCATCCCAGCGATTGGCAAGTCTTGTGCCGCGATATTCACTCTGCGCTTGTGCACTGACAGCCGCAACCGCGTTAGCCGAGGTCGCGCTGCAGTTCCTCGAGCTGTCGCAGATGCTAAAGTCCGAGAGCAATCTAGAGCTCGACATGGACATGAACGTTTACCAGGTTCGCGTTTTCTTGCCTCGGATCTTGGCTGTATCCTGCATTCTGCTTTCTAACGATGCGCGCTTGTTCGTAGATGAGCTACGACGCCAATTTGCGGGACCTGCAGGACATTATCCAAGAGGACGTCGAGGCACTTCTGATCGACTCACACCCTCTTGTCAAGCGCTCGCTGCTCACGGACATGCCACGGCTCTGCATCTTCTTTGGCCGGCAAAAAGCCAACGATGTGCTGCTGTCTCACATGATCACCTACCTCAACGATCCGGACTGGTCGCTCCGAAGGTCAGTCGCTCTGACTGCGTTGCTCTGGCGGTATGACCGCTGATGCGCGCGGATGTCCAGTGCCTTTTGCGAGACGATTGTTGGCGTCGGCACGTTTGTCGGCATGCGCAGCCTCGACGAGTACATTTTGCCGCTCATGGTTCAGGCGCTCACCGGTGCGTCGACTGCCCCTGTTGCATCCCGCTTGGCTTCCCAGGCGGCCTGCCAGCTGATAGGACGTGAAAGACTCGGAGGAATACGTCGTCGAAAAAGTGCTCAACTCCCTGACGTCCCTTGCGGAGCTTGGGTTGATTGCCAAGACTCGCCTCAAAGAGCTGTGCTCGACCGTGCTTCCACTTGCGTGCCACCCAAACCGCTGGATCCGATACGGTGTGGTTTTTGTGCACCGTATCCGTGCGACCGAGACCCGCAAGTCTGACGCTGCCATACAGGCGTGATTGCGTTTCTGTCTTCGACTGCCAAATTGCTTCCGCTGATCGACGTGCGCTGCGTCCTCTACCCGATGGTTCGGCCCTTCTTGCGCCGTGATGCTCCGTCGATGGGCTTGACTGCCCTGCTCGAGAACATCCGCCCACCGGTGAGGCTTACAGCAGCACGTTAGCGATCTGCGCAGCTCTGTCACTGACTTTGCAGCGACTCAATAGGTACCCCGTCTGCTGTACGAGCAGACGGTCCAATTCGCAGGCCGAAGCAACAACGACGGCCGCGCTGGCTTGATGTCAATCGACGCCGGGCTTGCAGAGGCGCCTGGCCAGACAGGCGGCGAGCGCAACGATCTGCTCGTGCGGCTGCGCGATCTCGGCATGGCGGACGAGGACAAGGAGAAGCTGTTTGCGATGAAGTACTTCATCTCCAAGGCCAGCGCTGCCCGCCTCCGGTTCGTCGGACCGTGCATCGAACGACCTGCCCCTCTACTTCTGCTAACGCTTTTGGAGGCAGACGCGCGGTTCTTGCCGAAGCATCCGAGCTGCATGGCATCGACCCAAGCCGCGTTGCACTTCGCGACCACGGCGTCACCCTGCATACCGTCTTCTTGACGCCGCCGGCGCAGCAGCAGCTCGCACCCAGGTCACGGGTGAGTTTTCTCCGCAGCTGTTCTGTCACATTCATGCCGAGTCTCGGCTGAAGCTCATCACCTGCAGACTGCTTCGCGCCAGTCAATGACTGGATCTGGACACATCCGCGAGGGCACGGACGGCCGGCGCAGCAGCCGCTTCAGCATGCTCGGCACCAGCATGCAGCACGCCGATTCGTCGCCGACGCTCGGGCAGGACGACCAAGGCTCGCCTGTTTTGTCGTCTGACGCCGATGCCGCGCTTAGCAGTCGTCGCAGCATCGTGCGGCCTCGATCCGAGGTGGCATCTGCGGGCAGCGTCAGGAGGCCGTCCAAGACAGGCAGCGTCGGCAACTACGATCTGACCGCGGATCCAGCGTTTGTGCACGGTGATCGGCATACTCGGCGCTCATCTGGCCGTGCACGCGCGACTGGAGCTGGAGAGCCGGCGACAGGTCTGTCATCCCGCAGTTGAAGGGAGATGGGTGGTTGCTGCGCCTTGTCTCTTCTGACATGTTGGGCACCATCGGCAGCCGCTGACGGCCAGGAAAAGTACATCAGGAGGGTCCTCGAGAAGAAGACAAAGGAGCTATTTCCGCCAGCGCTTCCGGGTGAGCTGCGTCGTTTGTGTCTCTGTTTGAGCAAGGCATCACATGCCCGCTGACGCGGCGTTGCTGCGGCAGAGCTCGGCCACAAGGTCACGCTGGCCAGCCGCGCCGCCGCCGTTGATGCGCGGCTGCGACGCACGCGGACGGGTATTGCAGCGCAGTCTGAGCTTAAAGGCTGGAAGCCCAAGGGCATCTTGGTGGCGCACTTTCCCGAGCATGTATCACAGATCAACTGCATCGCAGTTGCCCCAGACCACAGCTTCTTTGCGACGTGTTCGGACGACGGCACCGTCAAGATCTGGGACACCAACCGGCTTCACACCAACGTCGCAAACCGCGCACGCATCACGTATGCCGGCTTGGGTGAGCCCGACACGCTTGCACGGTGCCGAGGCACGTCAATCTGCCCTGGCGCGGCTGACACATCTGATCGACACGCACAGGCGGCAAAGTCAAGGCACTCGCGTTCTGCGAGAGCCGCCACAGCATCGTGTCTGCGGCCGACAACGGCCAGATCCACATCAACCGCGTCGAGTACATCAAGCCGCAGACGGGCTCGCTCAAGTATACTGGCACGCCGCTGGTCCGCGCCGTGACGCTGCGCAACGAGTTTGCCGTTCTCCTCGACCACTCCGAGTCTGGTGTGTGCTGAGAGTGGCTGCGATGATGCAGACACGACTATTGCGGCACGAAAGCAGACCCCGTGCTGACTCGCCTGTACAGAGACGCAGTCGCTGCTGGTGTATGCGACGACGCGCGGCCGCCTCTGTGGGCTCGATCTGCGATCCATGCGCGAGGTGTGGGGGTTCCAGGTGCCCGCGCACTACGGCGCCGTGACTGCGCTTGTGACGGATCCCAAACGCACGTGGGTCATGGTCGGCACGCACCGCGGCGTGCTGCTGCTCTGGGACGTCCGCTTCCAGCTGTGCACCAAGGTGTGGGCGCATCCATCGCGAGCGCGCATCAACAAGCTGGCCATGTACACATACCGCAGCCAGACGCGCGCGGGCGTCAACGCAGGCGGCAGGCTTGTCGCAATGGCGGTGGGCACCGCAACGAGCGAGATATCCGTCTGGAACGTCAGCACCGGTGATTGCGCCGAGGTGTTTTGTGTCATGAGCGAGGCCAGTGGTGCTGGTGGCTCTCGCGCGAGCATCGACGTCGACAACGAGCTGATGAGGGCGTATGGCGACGGGCTTCGGGTATGGCATAATCTGCCGCTAAGCATGACTACCGACCGATGCTGACACGTGCTCGACGCCCTCGCTGCATTGGCAGGCGCTGGAGCCACCGGGTGCTCAGGACTTGATTGATGCAACTGCGTCCCTGTCGCTGCACTCGATCCCGAGGCACCTTGGCGCGCGTTCGTTCACAATCCACCCCGAAGTGCCGTTCATGGCTGCGGTCGGCAACGATCGCAAGCTGCGCTTCTGGGATCTGGACAAGGCCGAGGACAGCTTCGTTGTCAGTGGGCTCGAGGATGACGCCGCGATGCCCAAGTACAGGCAAGCCGACTGGACTTCGCTTCTTGTGACTGTGCTTTGTCTGACCGCTGACGCACATGACGAGCAGCTCGCAGCTGTATGGCGACATCAACTTCAACGTCGAGTATCCTGCCCCGCAGCACTTTGTGCCACCGGCAGTGGGCTCGTCGCCGGCAGTGTCGTTCTATGAGTCGGCCCGTCCGCCGCCGGCCAACACGTCGTGGTCACCGTTGCGCAACCTGCCGGGCATGCAGTCGCCGGATGAGCAATCCGCACGAAGCAAGGGTACCGGTTCAACCGCTAGCAGCAGTGCGAGCCAGTCGGGTGCCGGAGGATCTGGCGGTGTCGCTGGCAGCCTTGGCGGAGGCGGCGGGAACCGGTCGTCGTGGCCCAGCGATAGGCAGATGGCAAGCAAGGGAGCAGAGCTTGTCACCAGCGCCGTGCCGCGGCGGCATCTGGACGGCATCACGGATGTGGCCGTGACTCAGTTTCCGCACCCGATGATCATCACGGGCAGCCGCGACGGCATTGTAAAGGTGTGGCAGTAGTGCCCTGCTTCTCGAACAAAGTCGGCTGCGCTGCGCATCGTTTGTATGCTGGATTTATTTGGCGTCTGGCGTCGCAGCTCTCGTGCTGCGCAGCTTATTTAGAGCGCGGTTGCGCCAGCAGCATCGTCGCATTGGTCCTGCGAGTGTATTGTATGCCGCATCTTTCTATCCATGTCGGGATCCTTTACATGAGCGTTTCGAACGTCTCCGGATCCTGCTGGCTGTGTTTGAACGTGAAACCGACAAAAGCAGTGCGCAGGCCGCGCAGATCGCCTGTGTCCTCGGCTGCCGCACGGTTGAGATCCGCTTGGCGCTGGCGGACGTCCTTGTATCGCTCCATGTCGCCAGGGTCATTGAAATCGTCAAAGTACGATGTGTCCGTGGCGGAGGCCAGCTGCGGGACAAGCGGCGGACGAGGGCCGAACGGCGTGCGCAGCGCATCGAAGCGGATTTGGGGATATAGGAACGGATGGTGCATAATCTCCTTTGGCGTCTTGTAGCGGTCCTCGACGCTTGCGATTAGTCTGCATAGTCACCATTCGGGTGATTGGTGTCAATGGACGGGAGATATACAGTTGGAACGCAAGAACCGGCGCTTACCGCGTCACCAGGTCCCACGCGCAGTCGGTGAGATTGAACTCTTCGTCCTCGCCGACGTACACGGGCCGCTCAAGCACTTTCTTCCAGTGGTACACGTTGAGCCAGACGTCGTCGGTGGTGCTGGCCGTGAATGGCGGATATCCTGGTCGAGTTATGGCGTATCAGCAAGGTGCAAATGCATCATCACTTCGCAGCATCTTGCTGGGCGTCTCTTACCACAAAGGCACTCGAACAGTATGCATCCAAGCGACCAGTAGTCGACCGTGAAGTCGTAGCCCTTTGGACTCGTCACAAGCACCTCGGGGGCCATGTAGTCCGGCGATCCAACAAGGGTAAACGCGCGCAAGTCCTTGCGCATCGAGCGGTGTGTGTTGAAGCGCTCGGAGATGCTGCGCACCTGCAACGGCA
Organism: Polyrhizophydium stewartii; assembly: GCA_027604665.1. Lineage (NCBI taxonomy): Eukaryota > Fungi > Chytridiomycota > Chytridiomycetes > Rhizophydiales > Polyrhizophydium > Polyrhizophydium stewartii. The sequence continues at coordinate 1,762 of JADGIZ010000414.1, read as the reverse complement.
CGCTGCGAAGCTTTTCGAGCTTGATCTTCAGAGACTCCATGATCTGCGGCGACAGCGTGCCGCGGCTGAGGCCAAAGTCGGTCAGCTTGATATGGCCGGTTGCGTCGATCAGAAAGTTTTCGGGCTTGAGGTCGCGATGGATGAATCCGAATCCGTGAAGCGCAAACACAGCGGCGCACATTTCGGCAAAGTATGTCTGCGCACACTCTTGGCGCAGCACGCCGCTGGCATTGAGGAGGGTGCGGAAGTCGCCGCCCGGCACATACTCCTTTGAGACATGTCAGTCGCGAATACGTATTCATCAGGAAGTGCAATATGGCAGCTGAAGCACGGCGCTTGCCATTGCAAGATAAACGTTGTCCATGTCCTGGAATGCATAGAGCAGCTTGACAAGCCAGGGCGAGCTGGTGCGCGCGAGGATGTCGCGTTCAGTGAGGATGTGCTGGATCTGCAAGTCGGCGGTCAGCAGCAAGACCAGCACCAAGTGTGAGGTCAGTCAAGAGCCTCTGCGCACCTCGCCCATGCGCTGCAGGAGTTTTTTGTTCATGCGCTTGAGCGCACAGAGCTCCTGAGTGTCCTTTTTGCGCGCAAGGAAGACTTGGCCGTAGCCGCCCTGGCCAACTTGCTTGACGATCTGGAAGTGGCTGATGCGCATGCGGGTGCGGCGCTTGCGCAGGTACGCCCGCTCGCGGCCATAGTATGCCGCCCACTCTGGCGCGGCATCTTCCTCAGATTTCTGCAGTTGTGCGCATCAGCTGCCGTGGTTCAAGGCCGCGACTGACAGGCCAGATGGATAGCCAACGCACGCCGGAGTGGGAAATGCGTTCCTTGAACTGGGCAAGGCGCTGCTTTCGATTGTCGATGTAGGTGAGCAGATCAAAGTAATGGTCGAGAAAGTCTGCCAAAGGTCGCGAAAGGGCGGATGGGGGGAGCAGCGGCCGAGCAAGCGTCAGCGCCAACACGGCAGACGCGCTCAAACGCGAGCAACTCACACATCTTCATCATGCTGCAGTTGCGCAGCGTTGTTTGGCTGGGGGCCTGCGGAGCAGCACCCCCGCTCGAGGTCACGGCGGGTCCCGAGGAAGTGTGTTTGGTGGGGCGGAGCTCAACGGCGGCGACTGCCGCATCGTGCTGGTGGGGCAGCCGCTGTCCAAGATGCGCGGCAGATGCCGCCGCAGGTGCAGATGCAGACGCAGATGCAGACGCAGACGCAGATGCAGACGCAGATGCAGACGCAGACGCAGACGAAGACGCAGACGAAGACGCATGTGCCGGAGAGGCCAGCGCGCAGGTGGCCGCGGCGGCAGGCTCGGCGGCCGGCGCTGACTCGGTGCCGCTTGACGATGCGAGGAACGACGAGTACGGCTGGCTGAAGCGCAGGTTGAGCCCGCCGCTGAAGGACTTTGTGTCTGGAAGCGAGCCGCGCTGCATCTTGTGGCGCTGTGTGGGGGCAAGCGCGGCTGCAGATGGTTTTGCCGGTCTGATCGATGGAGGCGCAGCCTGGCCGACCCATCGATGGCCGCTGTTTTCGAGCCGCGGCGCGCCGCAGCGGCCGGCCGCGGCGGGCATGCGAGAGGCGCGCGCGGCGTCCGGCGGATGCGGCGTCCGGGCGGGTGGGCGGAGCGATCGATGGTGGGCGGATCGGCCGGGCATCGGGCGGGCTTGCGGGAGGCGGGCAATCGGTTGAGCCAGCACCCGCTCGGCGCACAAAAGCGGCCGCTCTGCCGTCAAAGCGACCTCATCTCTTTCCCGCACCCCGTGC
>JADGIZ010000413.1:0-13999 GCA_027604665.1 Polyrhizophydium stewartii | reverse complement strand
AGATTTTATTAAGTAGACCTTAATAGTCTTACTATAGTATAATTTATTGGATAACTTTATGTTTTAAATCATTATGTTTCATATAGTATTATTTATTGACTACACACTAATTTGATAATATAAGAGATTTGTCTACCTTATTTTCAATTTAAAGCTAAGATATCTCAACAAAATGTTATAGAATATGTTAACATATTGTACTGAATAAAGATGAAAGAGATAAAGTAGTAATATCTTGAGTAAATACAATAGAATATTAATTTAAGTATAGAAAATATTAAGGCTAGATATAGAGAGAAGTTAAAGTTGGAACATGTTGATATAATGAATAATTTATAAATTACATATTATGATAAAATCACATATTATGATAAATTAAAGGAGAAATATAAGAAAATTTCTGAAATTATTGCGGGGCCCCCATATGGGGCCCCGAAGGGACATGGGGGCCCCCCTTCGGGGGACCGCATCGAATTATTTGGTTAATTACAAGTATTTATATTACTAAATTATCTATATTACATAGTAAATTAGGATAAATTAAATAAAGGTTAGAATAAAAAAGATTTGATTAGAAATAGGCTTAAGTAATATTGATATGTATGTTGAATAAGGTTAAGTAGATTAATAAATATTAGAAGGTTGAAACTTATGTTAAGTTATTGAATTAAGCTTTTAAAATTAATCCTGAAGGACGCTCGTCCTGAAGTCCAATCGGATTAATAAAGTTTATCTTGAAATCCTATAATTAGAAATATACTATAATAGATACCTAATGTAATAATTTATAAAATTCAGGATGTAGATATAAATAAGTTAAATAGGTATGATATCTTTATAATACAAATCTTAACCCTTTTAATATTCTAAACTATATTAGCCTTAAAACTTGGCCGATGGCAATTTATATAGATTTACCTAAAATGTATACCAGATTAACATAAAATACATTTAAGACTTACAAAATTAATTTACCCTCAAAATCCGGGATACCTATATAGCTAACTAGAGTGTAATTTAATACAGATTAATATTGACTAACCTATCAACCAGACCATTGATTAAGCTATGAATTAGGATATTTACTAGAATAAAGTGGATTATTGGCATTAGTGACCGGTCGTTACGTACAAGGGTTGTCAAGTATGATAAAGGTCATTAGTCAAATACCAGCTACGCACCTAAGGGACCTACCCTTACCAGTAATTGTAATTATAGTCATTAGATTAAAGGGTACCTGAGTCTCAATTATTCCCCAGTATCATCTATTATAACACATTATCATACTATTCTTACTATCGTTAGACTGTAATCATTTAATATACCTATAGTTAGACTAGAATAAATTAGACTGGAATCATTAGACTGGGATCATAAGATTAGCGAAATCGTGACACCTAATCATACTCTCTTTATCAACCTTATTCGGCATATATTCTACTATTCCAGTAGGCTTATTAGACCAATATAATTAGACATCAGATAACTAATATACTTCAATATACCTATCAATCCAATGGTTGAATCAAATTAGTAGTTAATAGTCCCTAAAACTGTGATATCGGTATGGCCCGTAGGTGACGTTAATATCCTTACCCCCTTAATTGGTATAGGGTCGATATCTGGTAGGCGCATATTTATGCGATTAGGCTCATATTTATAATCCCGCTTATATTTATAATTACGCTCAAAGTATAAGGTACCCCCTTGCACCATTCCTGTGATTAGCATCATATTTAGTATTAGGTAAAAATAATAGATCTAAGGATAATGAGATAGCTTATTATGACCAATAGACACAATAAGTCGAAGAATTCTCGTGAATTAGGCACAATCAGTAGGATTCAACCAATAACCTACGTAGCCCGACTAGGATATGGGAATCAGAATTTTATAATAGGGAACCTTAACTAGTCAACCGTCCTACTATGTTAACCTACTTATATGGCTATATACGCTAATACTATAACTGATTTACATTTAATGATTGGCATATAATGCGCGATACATTGAAGAAATAGTCCAAATTGGCTTTTGAGCCTAAATCACTAGGTAGGTTTCCAATGAATTTGTGAAACCCTCGCTCTCCCGCACTTAGTTTAGAAATAGAAAAGGGTTTCTGTGGCGATTGTAATCGTAAAGGTAAATCAATCTCGCGGTTTATTTGGTAAAGTCTCGGCATTTAGCTGACATAACTAATCAAAAATTCAAGTAAACGGATGTAGATCAATAATAGTAAGACATTCGTCAAGGTAAATTCATCAGTAAACCATAATCTCACATGAAGGATTTGATCGTTTAAATGCTGATTGCGTATTATATTACTTACGTTATACACTCGGAACCAATGATGGCACTAGAAACCCATTAAATAGGTTTAAAGGCCTTTACCCGTAAGGGACTCACTGATATTAGTAATTATACATAAATATATAAACGATCCGAAGGTCGGAGGAGGGAATTAAAGAAAACTATTAGTAGTAGCAAAGGTGTTTAATGATTAAGAGGCTATAGAGAAATTACTCAATAAAGCCAAGTAAGAGACCCGCAGATATCTTACTTATTAAATAGATTTAGGATTAAGTCTGAAGGTAAAGAGTTTAGATCCGAATGCTAGAGTATAATTAAGTCAAGAAGCAGATTGAAAGTCAAGATTGAATAGTCTATTAGTAAAGGGTCGAAGAGGATCCAGCCTATGAGTAATAAAGGTTAAGAGACTTGGAATAAAATAGATATACCAAGTAAATAAGCCATAGGAAGGGAATCCATAAATATTGACTAAAGGAAGTCAAGGCAACCTCTGGGTACCCTTAACAAAAGTGGATGGATAGCAGAGATAGGAGTTAATTAAGTAACAAATCTCCCTATAATTAGCTAACGGGCTATTAAATAAGGTAGAGCTGAATGAATAAGTTGTAGACCTATCAGTTAATTACCTTAGAATTAATCTAAGTGTAGCGGTGTAGAGGCTATAGCTCCTTGAACTCTGGTATTGCATTTACTATTTGTCAACTGTTTGATTAGGTCATCTATTGCAAGATTAGTAAGATATGTTAATCTTTGTCTTATTATAGTTAGAATTGCGATTCCTCCGGTTCGCATCGCGTTATAATATCAATTCCAAGGGATCAGAAACACCACAGGTATTGAATAATAAGATAATCATATAGATTAAAGAATCATTAGGTGGTTGTAATAACTTAATAGCAGGAAGGTAATAAATAGTTAATGGGTTATCAATTAAATATAATTAATATTTGTTAGTCTTTGATCCGATTAGTTGTTTATCTTATTCATATTATGATACTATCTATATTATCTTACTATTTAATTCACTGGATTTACCCCCGATTAAGATGGTTGACCTGTCTGGATATTAAATTAGTCATACCCATTTAGTATCTTTATAGTATCTTATATCTTGTTAATAAAGTCTTTATCTTCTCTACAAATAAGTTTATATCAATATGTTAATATTCATTTATTTATTATATAACTCGACCTTTACTAATCTTATTTACTAAATTTTATTAAGAGATATACATCTTACTACCAGTTTTACCTTTTCTTATTACCTCTTCCCTTTGTCTTAATCATCTGTTATCTTACTATTAAGTAATACTCTATCAACCAATTCGTCTTTTTCACTATTCCTATCCATTAACATACAAACCTTATAAGATTAAATTACGTTCTATTTTAACTTATTAATAATTTATTAATGTAAATCATATAAATAATTTCTTGTTACTCGATTTGTTTTAGGTTCTAGTCATATTTATTGTTGGTATAATTTTAAAAGGATTGGTTGGACAAGTTAAAAGGCTGATTCTAGTTGTAGTGGATATTAAAGTGAATGAAACAGTAAGGATTTAATATAGGTAATAAAATTGTTATGGTGGGCGGAGAGGGGGATGTCTCCTCCTGGACCATCGGGACAGGAGTCCCAATGGAAATAGCCATCCCTAGAACGCTCCCCACCCACAACCCTTTAATATAGAATAGACTTTAATAGAACACCCTAGAATGTTAAGCAGTTCATCTGAGCGTTACTCGGTGCTTCGCAATGGTTACTTATTCTTAAGCTATATCTCTTTATTTAACCTTATCTATACACTTCAGTCTCTTAGTAATATAACGTACACTGTCATTTAGATGTATATTGTTATATCTTAGACATATGCAGGTTAGATTATTACTTAGTTACTATATCCTTTACACTTCTATTTAGTATCTACTTAAACTAATCTCAATATCGATACAAGAAGACCTGTGTTATTTAAAACAATGTTAATTAAAGTTCTACCATCACTAAATATAACAGTAAAGATAGCTATCTAGCAGAACTATAATAGAGTAATTGAATAATTTAAGATAAAATATTAACTAATATTTAAGGAGTCCAATCTAGATAATAGTAATGAGATAATCAGTGAAGAGGTACTATAAATATAAAGGTCTAACTCTAAATGGTTTGTAGTATAGATTAAATAATGTCTATTAGACTAACTGTATATATAATAGTTATCATTATACAGACTATTAATATATTATGGGAATATAAATACCTTTAAAGTCTCATATTAATTATTGAACATATTGCAGACTCCTGCTGGATTCATATATCACTCAAAATTAAGAACTAAGTATACCAGGACGCTATCCACTTTAGAGCATACTCTATATTAGATATAAGGATTAAATGGCAATAGAATCAACCAATATTACTAAATATCTTTATTTTATAACAAATTATTAATATCCTAAATAATATCAATCTTACGTAAAGACTTCTTTTTAATCAAGGATCCACTAGATTTATTATTCAGGTAATTATATCCCATTATCTCTCTATAAGGAGTTTTGTCTAATTTCTAATGTAATTCTAGTCCATCGGACTAGCGTGCGTGGCGTAGGAGCCTTTACAAGGCTCCGGTCACTCCGCGACCGGCCCCCCATCGAAGATGGGGGGGCCGCCGGTGCTTCAAGCACCGGGCCTCAGAAGAGCTTCTGAGGCGACGTCGCGGCTCAGAACCTAATTTTATTTGTGTATCTAACTTATTATTTGGATTACCCCTAATTTGACATATGATCTAGATTTATTAAGGTCAAGGTTCTTTTATCTAAGCTATTTTTTATTCTATCAATTTTTTAACCTAGAAGGTTTTTTATTTAGACCATTTATATACTTATTAGTTATTTTTTACTATAAGACTTTATTTGGAGCAGCTCCGCTGCTCTCATCTATTTTACTGTATATATAGATTTTGGACCTAAAAGAAGATGTAAATAACCTTATGGCTTTATTTGGAATATGTAAGTTTCCTTAGATAATATATTTATTAATTTAGAATATCCTAGAAAAACATGGATTAATTTATTTTACATAGATCTCGGTTAGCTCCGCGATTTCTCATTTGACAGCTTATTCACCCCTCTAGATCTCTGATCAGCCGGTGTCTTTATACGTATCGCATCTTGCTATACCGATGCTCACTTTTGGGGGGAGACACCCCGGCTGATCCTGGAGCTTCGCACCTACTTTGGGAGCCGATTTACTCCAATTCGGATAGGGAAGCTTCTTTTCATCTGTTTTATTTGGCATTAGATGGGGAATATAGGGAGGGGTTAACGGATACGGTCAAATCAAGATGAGCCTCAGCCTCCTCGGCCGTGCTAGTAGCCCGTAGGGCGGTCGCTCCGCGACGCCCCAGGGGCGAAGCCCGGTCGCTCCGCGCGCGCGCGCGCGCCGCTGCAATCGATGGGGGGGGTCGCCCCCATGGGGGCCGACCCCCCGCCTACCCAGGGTCTAAGCGTCCCCCAAAAAGTGAGTCGCGGAGCGACCAATGAGATGAAACGTAAAATAGCCAGACCCAGGTACCCCACATCCCCATTATTGATTTTATATTTAAATTAATCTTTACTACTACCCCTTTTAAAAATAGAATAACACAACCAACTGCAGCATAATCATAGGTCGTAAATCAAATAGGAATTATAACATATCTCTAGTAACTTAGAAAACCCTTCTTTAGGACCTTTGGAATCTTTTTTTATCGTTTATTTTAATAGATTTGTAGGACCTCCGGTCCGCACTTCTATAAATGTTAACTCTTTGGGCCTTCTACATCCATTAACCATGACATTCTCAAGTCCTATATGACTAAAATAGAAATCTTTCTTATATGACAATACTCTAAATGTATTTTATGTTGGTATGACCTACTATCAATATCCCATCTAATAGGTTTATCTGACTAGAATAATAAAAGACCTAGTGTAGTACCAGATAATAGGCAAAAAATGCGACAAGGTGATGATGCAAAAAATGTGTAGTAAAAAGGTCAAAATATTTTGCAACTAGTTGTTATACTATGGAAGAAATCTAATATTGTATAGGATTACAAGGTAAAAGATAGGGAACGATCCTAGATGATAAACCCCAAAGAGAATCCAAGGTAAAAGACAATAAACTCATGAATGGGAAGTCCAAGTTCTAACATATGTTTAAACAGGTGATTATTGTAGAGGCCGAAACTGAAGTAATTTAATCCCTATGACCGCGATCGGAAGATAGTAGAGGCACCCTTACTGTCATCAACCAGGTTATAAAGATTCTTTTTCATAATAATTGTATTAGTCGAATCTTAGATTCGATAACCGCACCATTTACCACAATACCGCAGGCCCTTACACACTAGATATAAGGCGGAGCGGAGCTCCTCCAAACCAATAAAAGTAGATAATGTAGTCAATTGTAATTTTAATAAATCTTTTAGTGTATCGCAATTCTTGTAGTATGCCGCAGGCCCACAAAAATGTAAATATCGCTCAGGGTCATAGCCAAAATAGAAGTTGGTTCTCTATAGTCTTGCACAGCACCACAATTTATATGACTCATCTATATAGCGACACTGGTACTAAAAGTAAGATCAACTCAAGCTACTAATGTGGAAAAACTCAAAACTATTTACGTGAACCTACCTAGCCATAAGACATTCACCTATTAATTGTATAGTTTATTCAATATAGTAATTAACTTGTAAATATAAAAATGTAACTATAAGATGCGACAAAGATAGCCATATAGTAGATAACTGAAAAAGATGAAACCACAATATGTCTACGGCCCCTTTATGAAATATTAGGAGATCTAAAGCATAATCGCAGGAAAGTGGTATATGTAGCTATTAAAAATGATGTAGAAGTAGACTCTAATACGGTGTAGTAGGTTGATAAGACTAAAAATCTAGATCGATATCATATTTGTAACTAAAGATTACATCCCTCGCCCACTAGGTAGCCAATTCTACACTAAATAGTTCCATTGTGGTTTGTAATTACAACTTTGTTTATTTACGGTGTTTCGCAATATTAGCTTATAATTAAACAATGCAGATCAACCATGAGAATCGATAGGAGCTACATTCTAATTGGTAGGGAACTCTTTTGATTAAACACACAAAATATCCATAAGACTCGCTACAGGACTATCCAGATCTTTAATTCAAAACATAATAGGAATCTAGATAATTAAATGATACGGTTGATGCTAGGTTATACAATATAAATTAATCAGATAAGTGTAGCACTATTAGGGTAATCACCCATTTGACTTAAAAGGTTCACCTGATGAATGACCAAGGTAGTTTCCATACTTCCTTCTATACTCCATATGGATCAAAAAATCAAAACCTGGTTATAATTAGATGTTTTGTTCAATTATAAAAGATGCTAATTTATTACTATTGTAAGTTATTCCTCTATTGCTAGGAAATCCCGAATGCCCGCGATCATTGGTATGTGGCATACCTTTGTGTAGCAGAAGGAAAACATCTAGGCCCGATATCTACACGTCAAAATTATTCCTATAAGCTCCGACCCGCTAGACTTATAAACAAATCAATTCGTAGATTTACACCTAAAAAAGAGTTACTAATAAAGGAAGCTCATAAAAGCTATTCAGAGTTTCTAGGTCTACTGAAAAGATAAACCACCCTACATATTTAAGTTGCAACTTCTCCGCGGTAATTCTACTTGAAAATGTACAAAATTCATAACTATAGCTTCTTCATCAAAGGACTATATATGTCTTCTATTGAATCGTAGGTAGCCAGTCGATCTCAAAATCCTTTCATACCAGCGTATTCAATTGGTAAGGGCACGTATTGATCTTGTTTTAATAATTCAATTATCCGTGCTCCTCGATTTTATGGTGTTGAAGCATCTTAATCTGACCCGAACTGTGCAAAAGCCGGTAACTTAGTATTTGTATTAAGTTGACTATCTACAAATAAGGACGCAGTAATATCAAACTCATGATCAATAGGTTTAGAAACTGTTTATGCCACAGTACACAGTATAGTGAGTAATTAGATACAACAGTGAGTCAATCAGAAATTAATGAATTTGGATTTGGACTATGGTGGTTGAATTAGAACCTCTATAGATCTTGAAGTAATCTGAAGTGCCCAAAATGTTCCAAATTTCATCACAACAACAGCAAGACGCAGCTCGCGCCAAGCTAGCCGCTTCAAATAAAGATGTGAAAGGTAACCCTTCATTTAGAATGAGCAATCTACGATTGCTTAATATATTCACGATAGAAATAGTCCCACCTAAGAGATAATGTCTATTTTAATAGAAAAAGTATAATAACAAATTGTATATGTTATTTTTACTACAGTGTATTTTTATAGAAAACTCATATAGTTGGTTACTAGAAATTCTTCTTGGTTAGCTGGTGTGGCGTAGGCGAAGGCCGGCCACTCCGCGACCGGCCCCGAAGGGGCCGCCGGTGCTTCAAGCACCGGGCCTCAGAAGAGCTTCTGAGGCGACGTCGCTAGCGATCATATTTGTATAATAGCGCTAATACAGCTTGTCTAGTACATATCGATTAGCTATTACGGTAGTACTTGATCAAAGAATGCTTAAATCATGAGTCAGAAAATATTCCTGTAGATTGACCGCGTAGGCGGGCAATCGCCCCCCGGTGCTTCAAGCACCGCCCCCCTCAATGGGGGGCAGGGCCGATTGTAATGAACGATATCTATTCAACTTATTCGCATAATTTAGCCAATATCCCATTTGCCTATTCTACATGTTAGTCTTAACTATTATTCACCTCAGGCCAATTTATCTTAAATAATCCTTAGACTAGTTTAGTATTATATAGGAATAGTTTTTACAGGATCATACATACCTCAATGGTCTTTAGATATTATCCAGTAGCTAGTTTAGGTATAAATCAGTCTTATATAAATAGGCTCTATTTCAAAGTTATTAGGTCATGCCAATGATAAGCGCTTAATTGTTAAAGTCCTGCTACAAATAGAATAAAGCTAAGGATCATAAAAACCCGATCGCAGAAGCCCCCCAGGTGTATCCATGAGTAACCCCGCGCGCGGGGGTTGCGGCGACATGGCGGTCCCCAAAAATCCAAATCGCGTGCGGTCTTCAGTTACCTCTGGCAATAATCTTTTTATTTATTCATGGAGCCGTTAGTTTCTGACATATTTTTTAGCTATCTTATCTATTCCTTTTCTATGGTTGGGATTTATCCATCTAATACGAGGGTTTATTACCTAACGTGTTTTGATACAAACTTTAGTCGTCAATATGATATAAAGATATGAGTTGTACCTATTAGCGTAAAGGTCAATAGAATAAATCGGTAATAATTAATGTAATGAGCTAAACCTAATTAAAAAATATACCATATCCACAATAGATCTATAAAAGTATTATATAAACCAATAGTAAAATGAACCTCTAAATGGGGAAATAATCAATTTAGGTAAAGTTCGACACTAATAAAGCAAAGAATCCCTAATTCGTAGTTGGAGGAAGCTTAAATCTATGATGGTTCTATTCCAAAGTTTTTATACAGCGATCTTTTGGACACGGGAATCGGTTTGACTTTTAGTCTACTCTGGCGCTCTATTCCTATATTCTATTTATTCTTTGGTTTTACTTAATACTACAGACCAATATAATTAATTAGTTCCTCCTACTTAGTCCATCCATCTATAAGCAATAAACTATCTGTAGTAATATGACGAATTGTATCCTTATTAAATTGGACGAAGCCCGTGTATTAGGTTAATCAACTGTTGGCCTAGCTTTTGACTGACTTCTTCATCATCTTGCTTTATCAACTCCATACTCTATGTTACCACCTACTAATTTGGTTTATTCGATAAATGGTAGACACTAGATCGATAGTCGATCTTAAGATCGATATTGCTCTACTTGAATTATTACTAAATCAGCTTAAATGAATTAATGATATGATAAGCTTGTTCTCCGACTCACTCGCAAGTCATGTACAGTCGATTATATTGTGGAGTTGTAAATCTAGTATCCTTAATATCGCCTATATTGTATACAAATAAAATAATTACGGAGATTGAGATTCATTAATAATTTGAATATTCTAAAATCGCGCCCCATTGTTTAACCACCATATCTTAAAATAAATGGATAGACAAGGGATCTATTATTGTTAATTAATCCCTTAAAGAATAGGTAAAAGATCAATCAAACCTTATAAGTAAAATCAATTATGGGTAGGTAACCTCCCAAATCTTTGTTTCTAATTCTAATAACCCATTGTAATAGAGGGTTGCAAACCAACCATATTATTCCCAAGGTTCTGAGTATAGATCAGATCACGTTATTTATTTGACCCATTGCTTATGGATATACCCCTTAATATATAGTTAGACCGGTAAAATAACTATAGATAAATAAAATAGAGGTTGAGATATCGCGGAGAAAGAGGGTAAGAATAACCAAGACTGTATGACCTAGCTTTAAATTAATTAGTATTATACTTTGGTACACCTCTCATAATATAAGATGTACTCTTCTAATCGTGATGTTATAAATAACATACTGCAAATATTCTTACAAACTAATCATTGATTTATCATACACAATAGGGGTTCTACTCTTATATCTCTAAGTAATTATCTCCAAATAGAAATAAAGACCTAAGGAGAAGATGAGGCTATACATCTATTAATTAATTATCCTTAATAAGATATTAAGACTACCCATGGACTGGTTGGTACTTATCTTTATTTTAACTGTGGCTTCTACTATAAATTATAATTGGTTTCTACACTCTTGACCAGCTTAAATAAATTAGAGGAGGTTGTACCTATACAAATATCTTTACCTCTAGTATGCAGATCTTCTATTTATAAAGTAGAGATCTAAAAAATCCCTATGATTTACTTAATATTGTTTATCCTATCTGAAACTATATGTTATTCTTTCTTTAACTTCTATCTAGTGGATCTATGGCTACTTTAACCTTATAAAAATAGATAAATATTGTATCTAAACGGAAATAGATTCTATTTGATGAAATTATACTTTATTAATATCCATAAAGATTATGTAAATTAACCTAGCTATACTTACTAAATAAATATGCTAGCTGGGTAATTAGAAAGATAGGGATCCATAATGTCTATGAACCTTAACTTCTCCGGTTTCTTTAAAGAGATTAATAAAAGCTACTGGGTTGAGGACTCTATTAGATTAATTTGGTTTACCTATCCAAATGAAAGAATTAATAACTACCAAGCAATCTAATGTTTATCCATTATAACCTAGGTTTTAGATCTATACCAATCTTCTAATAAATATAGCTAGGCTTATAAACAGAAGGAATCGTAGAGAATAATGATAATAAATTATATAGCCCTATCAAATAGATTTTACAAGTTAAAAACCTTATCTAGATAATTATAATCAATGAGTTAGGCTTTATATCTTACACTGTCTCTATCATAAGATTATGGGGGATCTCTTATGCATTTATTTCTAATAATAGGTTACATAAATTCTTATTGGATCCTTGATTTAAAATAAAACTTAGTATAACTAAGTGAATATCTTTGGATTCATAAACTAAGTATCCTAGAGAATTAATATAAAGGATCTGTATTACACCGATCTTATCTCTATTTTCTTATAATAACCTATCATTCTAGATGGAAGGTCCGTTAGGGTTCTATATCTAAAATAATGTAGGTTGACAGCTTCTTAACCTATATAATCTTCATAAATAAAATCATAGATGCAAATACCCTTCTTAAAAGGAGATATCATGTTATGTATAGGTTATAAAATTAATGATATGTACAACCTAGAGTTAAATAAAGGAATATGAAACCCCTGGATGATAAAAAGATCGACTAGGTCGATTAAGTAGTATAACCCTTTGAACCATTTCTACTTTGGAAGGAGTTATGATAAAAGATCTATCTTATTATAAGAGATAAGCACCCAAATAGCGTGTGTATATTAATATTCTCTTTCCGTGTAATATATCCAATTGAAAATTACCATAAGAACCTTACTATTAAAGTTTATACCTACGAATTTCTGTTAAATAGAGGGTAGGGTTCCAATACATTTAGTATACTACTTTAATTCATTATAAGCCAAACATATATACATAAATTATTAGAAGTTAAGATATCCAAAGAAAGTAGAGAGATGAACCCCAAGAATGTAATATATATAAACAACCTATTATTATAAAGATAATTAAGACTTAATCTCATAGATTCAATTATATATCAAACCTTTCTCTCAGTAAATCTTATTGTGGTATATCTTTCTAATAAACTTATCTTCTTATATCAATTGTACTAACTCATTATAAGATCCATATGGTAATTCTAACCAATCTTATATGGCCTCTTTTTATTTAATAAGATGTCTAAACCTAATAATGAATAAGGTATATACCAGATCCTAATATATTCTAAATAATCTTATTTTTATACCTTATATGATCTACAAGCTATCTCTCTTTAATAACCTAAATATATTTAGATTAGGAGTCTATAAATTAAGTATGTAATCACTAGATTTCTTAACTTTTATCCTAGCTGTTATTTTATATAATATCTTTATGTCCTAAGGGTTACCGACCAAATTATATTGGATAAGGTTAAAGCTATCTACACGAGAATTAGAATAAAAACTTTATATATAATCCTTTGTTGTAAAAACTAGATGTCCTTACTTATACCCCCCCTTTGGCTTTAAAGATTCTCAATATTTGTGAGAAGAAGAAACATACTAAAATTCTCCAATAAGAGAAGCTGATTCTAATCGTATAAATTTATTATAAGCCTACCAGAATGGGTAGGTAGGTTATACCTAATTAGATCTGTGAAGACTCTAAGATCGGGGGGTTTACATAAATAATGGGCCGCGACCGACCGGTGCTTGAAGCACCCCCTGGTTATGATTCTTCTATCTAGACCCTCCTAGATCACCCTTTTTACTATTTATCCTTTGATTTGATCGCTAGGAGTTGCTCCGGAAATAGAAATTAATAAGACAATACCTCCATCTGAGTCGTACGGTAGCAGCCAATTACATTGTCTTACCTAACGATACCCTCGGAATCCTCACTACATTACGTTTCCTCGGCTCAAATGAATGAGGTCAAATCTAAATAATATCAACCCCTCGTAAGACTAGCTTACTCTCCCCTGTCTAGGGGTATCTATACTGACTTCCTACAATCTTTAGATACTAATAAATTAAAAGATTTCAAGTTTCAGATAATCATAATCTATCATTCTTCAGATTCATTTCTTTATAATTTCCTAATCATTACGTAAGCTCTACTTAATCTATTGTATACAAACTCTTTAAGATCTTATTCGAATTTGCCCTACTTGTTTGTATTCCCAATTTAGTTCTATCATTCACAGTCTTAATCAAGACTCATTTAAATGAGTTTTTTATTAACTGTTCATTCATTCATCATGTCGCCAATAAAACTGATTACATCATAATTGCTACATTATCTACTTTATTGCTGTTTTATTGTCTCCTTTAAATTCTGGTCCACTTTATGTGTCCCTTATTATTCTAAGATCTTCTTTCAATTCTTTGGAAGTTTTTTTGGGGGGGTTTGCCCCCCTATCAAAACCCCATCTAATCAGATTCAAGCGGTGATTTT
>JADGIZ010000412.1:0-14036 GCA_027604665.1 Polyrhizophydium stewartii | reverse complement strand
CCCGCGCCCGTCTTGGCCGCCTCGCCGCCTCGCCGCCCCGATCCGTGCATGTCCGCCCTTGCCTGGCTGACCCGCCGCCATCGCGTCCGATCGCAAGCCCATCGCCATCATGGTCGAGAACAAGGAGGACGTCGACAAGTTCGCCGACTACCAGCCCCCGACGGCTGGCGCCGCGGCCCCTGCGGCTCCCACCCCCGCGGCTGCCGCTGCCGCCCCCGCAAAGGCCGCCGCCGGTGCTTTCCGCGCCAAGCTCAAGATCGAGGACCTCGACATCCGCAACACCCTCGGTACCGGCTCCTTTGGCCGCGTGCATCTCGTCAAGTACAAGGCCACCGGCAAGCACTACGCCATGAAGGTCCTGCGCAAGACCGAGATCATCAAGCTGCGCCAGGTCGAGCACACCCTCAACGAAAAGCACATCCTCGAGCAGCTCGACTTCCCCTTCCTCGTCCGCATGTTCGGCACCTTCCAGGACTCAAACAACCTCTACCTCGTCCTCGAGTACGTCCAGGGCGGCGAGCTCTTCTCCTACCTGCGCAAGAGCGGCGTGAGTCTCGCTCCCCGCCCCTGCCATCGCTCGGCCTTGCGCAGACGCTGTCTCCCGCCTCCGACGCCCCAGCGCCTCTTGTCGCCGTCTCCTGTCTCGGCTGTCACGGCGTCCCACGTGCACTGTCTCACGCAACCAACTCCGCCCCGCCCGCCCTCCAGCGCTTCTCCAACCACGTCGCGAGGTTCTATGCCGCAGAGGTCGTCATGGCTTTCGAGTACCTGCACAACAAGGACATCATCTACCGTGACCTCAAGCCGGAAAACCTCTTGATAGATCATCTTGGAAACATCAAGATCACCGACTTTGGCTTCGCAAAGTTTGTCCCCGACGTCACCTGGACCCTGTGCGGCACCCCGGACTACCTCGCCCCGGAAATCATCCAGTCCAAGGGCTACGGACGCGCCGTCGACTGGTGGGCCCTTGGCGTCCTCATCTATGAGGTCTGTTTTGGCTGCCTCCGCGCTGTGGGGCCGCATGACACTCTTCCAGCATCACAATGTGCCGCCCGCACAGGCAGTACATGGATAGGGAAACTGACACCTGCCCCGTCCGTCAGATGCTTGCGGGCCACCCGCCGTTCTACGATGAAGACCACTTCAAGCTTTACGAAAAGATCCTGCAGTGCAAGCTGCGCTTCCCGCCGCACTTTGACCCCAACGCAAAAGATCTCGTCAAGCGGTTACTCTCGCCCGACCTGTCCAAGCGCTTCGGAAACCTGAAGGATGGCGTGCAGGACATCAAGCGCCACAAGTGGTTCGCCGGCGTCGACTGGGAGAAGCTCAAGAACCTGGAGATCCCCGCTCCATACATCCCAAAGGTCGCCCACGAAGGCGACACAAGCAACTTTGATGCCTATCCAGAGGACCACGAGCCATACGGCGCAACTGGCCCGGACCCGTACCGCGAGAAGTTCAAGGACTTCTGATCTGCACCCGGCACCTCGCCCGGCCTCTCCTGCTTGCCCGCCTCGCGCCGCCCGCCTCGCGCCTTGCAAAGCCCTTGTCTATGTTTGGCACTCGTTGCCCGCGCTGCTGCCAGATCCTTCCCCGTCTGCCCTCCCCCACTCTGCACACTCTCGATATCTCCATCCCCGCTCTGCTCCGTCTCGTTTAGTCTCTGCCCGCTAGCACGCATCACTGCGGCAGCCTCGGCCAGCAGGGTCCAGCGGCCCAGCCCCGCATCTGGCCGACCCCAGCAGCTCTCGCTTTCCGCTTCTTGGTCACCACTTGCCCTCTGTCCGTGTCTTCCCATCCCAGCGTTTCAGCACCACCTGGTATCCAGCGTGAGCATCCGGTGCAGCGCCGCCAGATCCTGCTTGATCCTCGGTGGCTGTTCTGGACTTCGCCGCCGCTGCCACTGCCGCCGCCGCCGCCAAAATGCATGTCTCGGCTGCTCAAAGGCCGATCCACCAAGCCGCCTCTGTCTTTCCAGTCCGCAAACAAGCGTATGTTCACACCCGACCCCTGCCCGCTTTCCATCAACCCGCATCCAGCACTCGCCCAGTCCCCTTCCACCTCCCACCCACTTCTCCTGTCCCTTGTGTCGCTGCCCGCTTTTCATCGTTCTTCTCGTCCGCTTTCCGACTTTGTCTCTCCCAAGCTCGCCTTTTGCCCACCTGCCGTGGTTGCGCGGTATTCGCTGTCCTGCTTCAGCCCTTTTTTTCGCTGCAGCAGTAGGTACGCGCATCCCTTCTCGTCTTTCCGTCCCTCTTCCTGGCTGGCAACCCAAAAAATGCCACATGCTTCCGCGCTCGACTGCGTCGACAGCAACAACAAAAAAAAAGAAGGATAGTCCCTCCTCCGCTCCTTGATTTGGTCGATTGGCCAGTCACATCGCTTCAGCACTGCCATTCAACGCTTCATGGGCATGTAGTTCATTCGCTTTGCCGTCTGCCCGTTCCTCTGACTTCCATACCCGAGCGCCAGCCAGATGCATCAGAGAGCTCATCGCTTCTTTGCGAAGATGCCGCCCTTCTTCTCCTTCTCCTTTGCACCGCCAGTGTCCTTGTCTCCTCCAGCAATGTCCTCGACAGCCGCCGTCCGAATGCCATACGCCGCGGCAATGGGGGTTTGCGAGGGATCCTGGACGTGCAGGTGCTTGAGAATATCCACAAACTGCGATGGGTTGTAAATATGCGTTGTGCCTGGTTTGGCGCTGGTCGTCAGCCGCGTCTCCCGCTGCTCCATCGCTGCCACGCTACGCCGCTCCACATCACGTCATGCTGCGGGCACTCACCGAGAAGCACCTCGCGCTGGGCGTCCCGCGTCACCTCGTATGCCGACCGTATCTCCGAGTACGTCAGCCCGCCGAGCACAAACACAATCACGCGCGGCCCGTTGCGTCGCAGATCGGCCTTTTCCTTGTCGCCCGCGCCGCTGGAGTCGCCCTTGCCGCCGCCGCCGCTGCCACCGCCGCCGCCAATGCCGCCGCCTGAGCCGCCCTTGGCGGGCTTGCGGTTCACCCACGATGCGCGCGTCGTGCGCAGAGAGTGCGGGTAGTTGGGGTCTGGTGCCGTCAGGCCGTTGGATGTGAAGCGGAACATGCGCGGTGCTTCCGAGACGATGCCCAGCTGGTCTGCTGTTGGCTCCGAGACCCACGGAAAGACTTCTTTCGGGATCGTGTTGGAGATTTGGTCCTTGTTTTTTTGCAGGGAGGGGGGTTGCAGGCATAGGTGTGATCGGGGTGTTCAAGAAGGCCAGAGCGTGAGCGTGCGAGCATGCGCCAAATTGCGATCCACCGAACGAGTACCGCACACCGGCCGCAAACTTCACCGCCGTGGATTGTCTCTCACCTCCATCACGCGCTTGATGATAGGCACGTAGCGGCTCAAATCGTACGGCATGTCATCGTCGTTTTTGTTCTTGCGCCGCTTCTTGTCCAGTTTGTGGCTGCCCCAGTACGAGTACCGCTCCTGCCATTCCATAACACCGTGCGTGCATGTGTTTAGTTGCCCTCGGTCACACATACCTGGCGATGCGGCAGGCGCGAGGTAGATCCGAGGCAGATGCGTACCCGCTCCTTGGACTTGGACTTGGCGCTTTGCCCAAGGCTCAACTGGATCCCCAGCATCGCCATGTTGGTGATGGCCTGCGCGTCCTCGGTCGACAGCTTGGCCGTCTCCAGCAGCCGGCGGCGCTCAACGTCTTGGATGCCCTCCATGGCAATAATGTAAATCATGAATGCGCGCAGCTTGTCATAAGCACTGTTGTTGTGCGCGAGCGGCACGCAGATGTGTGTCAGTCGTGTGTGTAAGCGAGCATGCAAAGTACAGGAGAGCAAGGAAATGCCTCGCCGTGGGTGGTGAACTCACGTTGTCGACTTGTTGTCGAGAACAGGGATCAGGTCGAACATGGCGTTCTTGACCGGTTTGCCGTCCGATGTCTCGCCCGTTGCCAGGTTCTATCCGCATAGAATCAGCCAAGCGTCAGCTCGCTTCATCTCTCGCGATGTATCAAACTGTCTCGCACCTGCTGCACGCCCGCAACCATGTCCAGTCTGCGCTTCTCAAAGAGCGCCTTGCACTCTTGGCAGATGTTGATGTGCACGGCAAACTGGAGACCAAGTGAGCGGCATGTCAGCGGTGGCTGCGCATCATGCACGGTGGCGCGCAAGTTCAACCTTTGCTTTCATCTCCTGGAACTGCGGGAGCGAGCTCAAGGTGTCCTTCATCTGCTTGAGGCTCTCGATGCCCTTTGGCCTTGTCGGTACAGGTGTGCGTCTGTGTGTCAGCCTGAGCATCACGCCCGCGGCGCATCCGGCGAGCTCACTTGTCATCTCCACCAAGCGCACTCGTGGCCGCCTTGTTCTCGGACAGGAACTTTGTGAATGAGGAGCGGATGTACTCGACGGCTTCGGCAAAGTGCCAGTGTTTGATCAGGTTCTGTCGTAAACGACGCGATCAGCCCCGGCATCACGCTCTCTGGAGTGCAAATACGGAGCGACGGGTGGCCAGCGCACGTACCCAGATGGCGTCGTTCTCGTCGAGGCTTGCGTAGCTCGGCGAGCTATCCCCCGTTCATGGGTCAGTCAATTTCTGAGCCTCGTTTGGCTATCCGTGCGCACTCAGACCGCATCGCGCGCGCACGCGCGCGTGCGTGCGACAGACATCACCTGTTGTCTCCAATCAGCAGATCCGACATCATCGCCTGGTAGGTAAACTCGTGCAGCAGCGGCGCCACGACATCGAACGAGCGGTCGACGATGATGAGCACGGCGCGCTTGTACTCGCTCGGCGGCGGGAACGACGGGTCGAGCTTGCACGTCTCGTCGAGCTGGTTCTGCACAAGCTGTGCCAGGCGAGCGCACACGCCAGGCGACGCGGACGACGGCGGCTCGTAGTATCGGATGTAGGGGCACTCGCCGAGCGTGATGAGCGCCGAGAGAATCTGCGTCGATGCGCGTGTGAGATGAGGTGTACTTGCGTGTGCGTGTCGTCCGAGTCAGATTTTGTTTCTGCTTACCCGTTTAGACATGCGTTGCAGGTCGTTGTTCTGCGCTTGCTGGCTCATGGGGTTGTAGAGCGAGAACGGCGCGAGCGGCTGGTCGACCGAGAACACTTGCGATTCCAGTGCTGTTTAAGGGCGACGACGGGTCAGATCTGCGATGCTCGAGCAACCAAGGATCGGCGAGGCACGATATGACGCCCGCACCAATAAAGTCAATGTTCATCTCCTTGATGCTCTTGATGTACTTTGTCGTCCCAGACTTTTTGATGCGGTCAAATAGTGCATCGTCGAGGGCTGCATATTTTATGTGGTCAGCTGCTGGTCAGGCGGCTTTGCGCTGGTCCATCTCTACCACCGCCACAGCAGCGTGCCGTTGCTCCGAAAGAAAGCGGACGCACTCGAAATGAAGAAGAGATGCGCGGCGAGGTACAGCGGCTTGTCCTGGGCGAAATCGGCCACGACGCGATCGACGGACCGCTCGCCTGCTGTGATCAGATAGATGGCCTCGTACGTTGGGAACGGCTGCCGCTTGTTGTGCAGATCCTCGATGACTGCAGAGCAACACAGCCAGCACCAGCACCAGCACCCGTCGCGGCGTCGGCGGTGCGAAGCAAGGGTCAGCGACTGTCGGTGCTTTCGTTGGGAGAGGTGAGAGCAGCCACTTGCGTGTGACATTCTCCTCGAGGATCTCGTGGCTCTTGCAGATTGCGTTGAGCAGCTTGGCCGACGTGCTGTCGACAACGAGCAGCTTCCACTTGCTTGCGGGCTGGACGGCGCGGATCATGTCGTCGAGGACGCCTGTTGTTGGCACGCATTTGGCGCCAGAGAGTCGCAGCGTCGCCGCGCAAGGACGACACCAGCGGGCCGTTGAGCGCCGAGAGTCAGCAAGTGGCTTGAGCGCGGCTCACATATCTTAGGTGTGCGCCGTGGGCACCGCAACCCGGCGCCGCCCGCGTTGTGTGGCACGCGGCCGCCCGCTCCAGATACACCGTTGCCTGGCTCGAGGCCAGCGTGCGCGCTGCATCTGGACGGAGCCGGCGCCGTGCCAGCAGCGCACACTGGGGAGCCGGGCGTAGTAGTTACGTTTTCGCAGCGTCTGCTTGAACGACACGCACGCCATGGCGGCGCCCTGGTCCGTTGGCGGGTGGGGCCGCTGTCGTCCCGCCCGTGCTCGCTTGGGCGGGTCGCGTCCATGCGCGCATGGCATGGGGCGGCACCGCGGGTCGATCACGGCAGCGACGAGCTTCCCGCCTTGCCGACAGCACAAGATGCCGCCCTTCTCGCTGAAGGCGCTCACGAAAGATGGTGGGGGGACGGTGCCCGATCTGCGCGGATACGCAGCGGGTCGCGGCCAGCTCAGCGCGCGGCACGGCAGGCCCCCGCGGCGTCGCAGCGGCGGCCCGGCGTAGCCTCGCCGAGGTTGGGTGTGGTTGTGGCGACAGGGATATTCCCATCGGCTTGAAGGCCCGCACGGCCACGGCGGACCCGCCCGCAGCAGACCGGCTCGACCCCGGCGCCTGCCGGGGCACCCCGCACTGCGTCGACCGCTGCCCGGCCCACAACCACCACCCGCGCCTTTGGGGGCCGCCGCCCGCCGACACGCCCTCGCGCCCGTCTCGCTGCGCCGGCCGGCGGCGTGCTGTGCTCCAGAGCGCCGCCTCGCTCGGGAGCGCCGTGCCCCCCTGCTGCCGGTGCTTCTCGTGCCCCGGCCTCCACGGCCCCACGCGCCGACAACCGCCTGCTGCCGCCGCCGCCGCCGCCGCTGCTGCTGCTTGTTCCGTCGCCCGCGGCTGGCTGCTGCCGCGCGGATGCACCGGCACGAACCCGTGCACCAGCCGTCCCTTGGTGCTCACACCCTTCTGATGCCTCGCCCGCGCCTCCGTCCCTGCCCCCTGCCTGCACTCACCTGCGCTGCACGCAGAGCTCTTCAAGACGATGCAAACGGTCGTCAAGATGTCGCCGCTGCCAAAGATCCTGATCGTTAACGAGCAGTCGCTGGCGATCCTCAACTCGCTCTTTGAACACGCCGACATCTTCGAGGCCAACATCCGGCGTGCGTCGACTGGCTGTCTCCGGCACCGCGGGCATGCAGTCCGTGCCCCGCGTCGCTGACAGCTGCCCAACTGCGCTCTGACGACCACCAGGAATCGAGGATCTGTCCAAGCCGCGCATGGCCGATCCCAACAAAGGCGCCATCTACTTTGTCGACACATCGCTGGCGTGCGTGCAGGACATCTGCCGCGACTTTGAGAGCGGCGCAAAGTACGCAGAGGCGTATGTCATGGCCATCGGCGTCACGCCCGACGAGTCGCTGCGATACCTTAAGCAGAGCCCCGCGCGAAAGTACGCCCGCTTCTGGCGCGACCTCAACCTCAAATACGTTGGTGCGTTATTGGTGTCGGTGGCTGTCCGGTGAATCAGTCCCAAGCTGACAACGCCGGTCTGCCGGTCTGCCCGTAAGCCGCCGAGTCGCGCGTGTTCCACCTCGACATGGCCAGCACGCTCGACGAGCTGTACGCGCCGCTGGACATGCCCGAGTTTGAGCGCACGCTCGACCAGGCGGCCAAAGGCGTCATCTCGCTGCTTGCGAAGCTGCAGAGCATCCCGCACGTCTCGTACGTGGACGTGCAAGGTCGCGGCACCAACGTGGCCGCGCATCTGGCATGGCATATTGTCCAGAACGCCAAGACGCTCGAGGAGTTCAAGACCTCGTGGGCCTCGGAGCAGCACGCGCGCGTGATTGTCGTCGACCGCCACATTGACATGTTCACGCCGCTGCTGCATACGCTGACCTACCAGGCCATCATCCACGACCTGCTGCAGGTCAACCGCAACCGTGTGACGTGTGTTGCTCGCTGGCGCTGATGGTGTGCTTTGAGGGTGCGATGCGATGCTGACTGCGGTTCCCTGCCTGCAGCGTGCCAAAGGCCAGCGACGATGGCCGCGCAGGCGCCAGCACCGTGGTGGTCGACGAAGCCGACAGCGTCTATGTGCGTCGTTACTCCCCTTAACCCTTGCCCCCTTCCAGGACACCGCACCGCAGATTGCTGACTTGCACGTTTGCATCGTCCCACCAGGCCAAGCTGCGACACCTGTTCATTGTCGACGCCGTCAAGAAATGGGCCGAGATGCTCGAGGAAAACCCGGCCACGGCGGCGCTCAACCGGCGCCAGCAGACGGGCGAGGTCTCTTCTGACTTGGACGACCTGCGCAAGCAGGTGTTTGCGTCGGCCGAAGGCACGCGCATCATGGCGCACTGCGGCCTCCTCGAGGAGGTGCAAGCGCGCATCACGGCGCGCAAGATCGAGATCTTGGCTGTGCTCGAGCAGACGCTGGCCACCAACGAGGACTCGGAGAACGGAGACGCGCCAAAGCCCACGCTGATCCAGGAGATCAAGGAGCTGCTCGCTCAGCCCGAGCTCGAGTGCGTGCAACGCCATGCATGGAGCAGAGGTTGCTGGAATCCGACTGCGATATCAGCGCTGGCTAACAGGCCGCTGTGATGGCAGGCTCACCGACAAGCTGCGCATGGTGCTGCTGTGCCGCCTGCGCTTCCCCGATCTCAACCTGGTAGAGTTTGGCGACCTGATTGACCAGAAGGACGCGGCGGACCTGTTGCGCGCGCTCAAGCTTCTCAAGGCAGACGAGTTCATCTCGGCAGACCGCAAGGACCCCGTGTGGCGCTACTCGCATGTTGGCTGGCGGCAGCAGCACCAGCAGGGCGGCTCGTTCATCTCCAAGCTGCTCAAGCGACGCGCAGAGTCGGCCGAGACGGACGAGCAGTTTGAAGCGCACCGCTTTACGCCTGTGCTGCAGTACCTGATGGAGGACCTTGTTGCCAAGAAGGCGAGCGGATGTCCGTGGCTTGTGTCTCTCTCGGACTCGCTCGGCAACGCAGTGGGCGAGGAGCAAAAGCAGCTTGCTGCCCTCGGACGCGGCAGCGGATCTGTGCTGCCCTTCACCGAGGGCACCTTCAAGCCGACGTGGGGCTCCGCAAAGCCGCGCGACCCGAGCGAGCACCAGGAGGTCAACATGCTCAAGAATGGCCCGCGTGTCATCATCCTGGTCGTTGGCGGGCTGACGCAGGCCGAGATCCGCACCGCCTACGAGATCACGTCCATGTACAAGCGCGACGTGCTCATTGGATCGACGTCGCTCATCACCCCTGTGCAGTTCCTGCAGGAACTCAAGACGCTCGGCTCGGAGCTGCGTCCTCAAAAGCTCTCGCTTGTGCCCGTGAGCGAGCTTGTTGCCCGCGAGGCCGAGCGCATCAAGTCCGAGAAGATGGCCGCCAAGGTCAAGGTGCCCGAGATGTTTGCGCTGGCGTCGTCTGCCGCCAAGCCCACTCATGCGCCGCCCCTTCCTCCGCGCGCTCCGACTGTGCCCTCCACGCCTGCGGCTGCCCCTGCGTCTGCCCCTGCGGCTGCCCCTGCACCCACGCCGTCGGCTTCGGCCCCGTCAGCGGCGCCGACCCAGATGCCGCCGATTCCGCCGCGCAAGGACACGTCGTCCTCGCAGCCGTCGTCGGCCGCGCCCGGCATCCCGCCGCGCACCTCTGCCTCGCGCGTCGAAGATCAGCGGCCCGTGCCCGATCGCCCGATGCGGGAGCCCATGGAGCCTGCGCAAGTCGTCTATGCCCAGATGCTGCCGCCGACGCCTGCGCTCTCGCCGACCACGACGCCCGGATCCACAGTGCAGCCAGCCACTTCCCCCGCCGGCCTCGCTGCGCCGGTCATCCCGAGTCGCAGGCTCTCGGGCCAGATCGCGCGGGACGAGGTTGATCTGTCGGACGCCGACAGCGACAAGGGCGGCGGCACGTCGGGACTTTCGCGCCGCAGCGGAGTTTCGGCGAGGCGTGTCGGATCGTCGGCGTCCATGGCGTCTGCGGCCTCGGCGGCAGCTGCGGCCGCCGCACCAGCCCGTGCAGCGACACCGCTGTCTGCTGCGCCGGTGACTGCCCCGGTCGCTGCCCAGCCGAGCTCCGACCCGCCGAGCGAGCCAACCAGGCCGATGCCGCGTCCGTCCTGGGGTGCTTCTTCGACTCCGTCATCGCAGGTGGCTTCGTCGCCGTCGCAGCCATCCCCGAAGCCCGTGGAGAAGCCCCTGCCGTCTCCGCAGCTGGTGGACAAGCCGTCTCGCCAGCCGTCGCCCCTACCTCCGCCGGCCCCGGCTCGCCAGCCGTCGCCGCCTTCCGTTCCTCTGCAGACGCCGTCGCAGCCGTCGCCCAAGCCCGTGCAAGCGCCGCTGCCCAAGCCTGTGCAGGCTGCGCTCCCGCAGCCCGTGCAGGCGCCGCCGCCCCAGTCGGTGCCGCCGCCGGCGCAGACTTACCAGCCGCCGCCGCCCAAGATCGTCCCTCCGGAGCCGCAGCCCGCCGCGCAGCAGCCGCCGCCGCCTAAACCATCGTGGGGATCGGTGCCGTCGAGCCAGCCAAAGCCGGCGGCTCCGGTGGTGCAGCAGCTCTCGCAGCCCGCCACGGCAGCCCCACAGGCTCCACTGCGCGGCGGCACCCCTTCGCTGGCTCCGTCGGCCGCTCCGTCAGACGACGTATCGGACGTTGAAGAGGCGCCGTGGGTTAAGAACCGCTTGGTGGTCAGGCACCGGTCCTCGATCGACTCGCTGCTGTCAGACGACGACGATGGCCCGCCCAAGCGCACGCAGTACACGTTCCAGGCGACCCCGACGGTGGCCACGACGAGCGTGATGACGGGATCTGCGTCCGGCGCCGCGGGCTTGTCGCCCAGCTCCAGCAGCGCGGCGGACGATCCTCGCCGCAGATCGTATGCGCAGGCGCCGATGGGACCGGTGCGCGCGGCAACTCCGCCGTCGGGATCGTCGCCCGGAGCAGCACCGCCGCCGTGGGCACAGCAGCCCCAGCCACCGGCCGCCGTACCCATGCAGCCGGGAATGTCCGCGACGCCCGCTTATGCCAGCCAGCTGGCGGCGCAGTACAAGGCGCAGCAGGGCCGCACGCTGCAGCAGATGCTGGACCGCCAGGACCCGCAGCGCGCGCCGTCGCCGAGCTCGTCGTCGGGTGCGCCGCCGCTCGCAGGCCCCGTGCAGCAGGTGATGGCTTCGGGCATGCAGATCCCGCCGCGCCGCGGTTCGGCGGGGCAGGCCGCCGCGCTGCAGTATGTCAGCGGGCGTGCCCACTCGCCGGCGCCGTCGGCCGCATCGAGCATGTTGGGATCTGCCCCTGCGCCGAGCGGCGGGTACATGCAGCCCGCCATGCCGCAGCAACCGCAGCAGTCGCTGCCAACGCAGCCTCCGCAGCCGTCCTACGGCCGCCCGGTCTCATCGCAGCCGCCGTTCCCGGGGCAGCCGCAAGCGTCCATGTACGGCGGAACGGGATACTCCCAGCCGGGATACGCCCAGCCGGGATACGCTCAGCAGGGCTATACGCAGCCGGGCTACCAGGCTCCGGGCTACCCAGCGCAGCAGGGATACAGCCAGCAGCCGCAGTACTATGCCGGCTCGCCCCAGATCTCGCAGCAGACGCAGCCGCAGCAGCCGCAGGGCTATCCGTACTCAACCACGCCCATGTACGGCCAGCAGCAGCCGCAGCAGACGGCGCTCCCGCAGCAGCGCCCGCCGACGCAGCCCACGACGGGGCCGGGTGCGGCGTACCCGGGCGCCACCGCCTCATCGCGGTACCAGCAGGCACCGAACCCATACACGGCCCCGGGCACCACGCCGTCCTCGGTCTCGGGCGGCTCCACGTACGCGAGCAAGTACCAGCAGGCGCCCAACCCGGGCCAGTAAGATGTTAGCTGGCTCGAGTATCTGGCACCGCGAGTGCACCTTTGCGTGCGATGCATCGCCCTGTGCCATCGTTGTGCTCGGCTGCCATGCCTGTGTGAGCTTGTTGATGTACTGCGGTCTCATTTTGACGGGGAACGGAATGAAGCCAGAGATCCCAACCTCGCTGGCGCATCGTGCCGCCTCGCTGCAGTCGCAGGCGGTCGTGCATAAACCGCAAAGCGTGACGGACCATGTGGCGGCAGGACAACCCACAGGCATTCAAACTTGAACAAAATGTCATGTTTTTGCGGTGTGGGCCAGGATGCGGGTGGGGAGGGGAAGGCACACGAAAGCACGGAGGACAGGCGAAGCGGAGCATCTAAACGCAGAGGAGGCGGCAGTTTTGGGGCACAGTTGTGGATGTGAGGATCTGCAGAGTGTAAACGAGTGGTGGGGCTTGTCGTTTGTGGGGTTACGGCATGGGCGGACACCGTTCCAATTACTTGGATTCAGGGTCAAGCATGTCGTCGTACTGCTCGAGCTCGGCAAGGAAGCGGCTGATGGGCTGCTTCTTGCGCGGCGATCCCGAGCGAGTGGTCGTGCTGGGCTCGTCGCCGGTTGCCAGGGGAACAGCGACAACCGTCGTCGGCGCGGTGGCGGTGGCAGTGGTAGCGGCGACAGCCGAAGATGCCTGGCTCTGCTGCTGCAGCTCGCGCTGCACACGCTCCTGCTCGCGCTCGATGCGCTCCTGCTCGAGGCGGAGGCGCTCCTGCTCGCGCTGGAGGCGGTCGCGCTCGCGCTCCTCGCGGCGGCGCTGGCGCTCCTGCTCCTCCAGGCGCAAGCGGGCGGCCTCCTCCTCACGCTCGCGCTGGCGCTGGCCCGAGTCCGAGGTCTGCGACACCGAGGGCTGCTGCTGCGCTTGCTGCTGGGCCTGCTGCTGCTGCTGCTTCTCCTTGAGCTCGCGCTCCTTCTGCTGCTTCTCGCGCAGAGCCGTCGCGACAAGGGCGCTGACGGCTTGGCGGTCGGTCGAGGTGATGATCTGCGACGACGTGCGCCTCGACAGCGACAGAACCGAGTCACGGTTCTGGTCGTCGACGAAGCGGGCGGTGGCACCGAGCGGGGCCGTGGCCGGAATCGGGGCGGCGGCAGCGGCGGGAGCCGCCTCAGTGGTGGCGGTGCCCTTCTCGATCTCGACGACGCACACGAGCGGGAAGGCACCCTGCTTGGAGTTGACGGCGTCGAAGCCGAGTGCCCAGCCGTCGTCGAAGGAGCGGACCATGTAGATCTCGGCGCCAACCTCTAGACGCAGCTCGTCGGGCAGCGTGGGCTCGTACGGGTGCAGCACGCGCGTGAGCTTGACGTCGGCAGGCAGGTTGCTGAGCGACAGCACCGTGGTGGTGGGCGACGACGAGCCGACGGCAGAGCCCTGGACCTGCGAGGCCGACAGGACCGGAGCCGTCGTCACGATGGCGGCGGGCTGCTGGGCCTTTGGCGACGACGACGGCTGTGCGGGCTGCGAGCTCTGCGACGCACCGCCCGGTGCACCAAAGGCAGCGCTGGCGGCAAACGACTGCTGCTGCTGTTGCGAGGACTGTGGCTGCGACGACACCTGCGGGTTGACGGGCGTGTACGGGCGAGACGACTGCTGCTGTTGCTGCTGTTGCTGTTGCTGGGGCTGCTGCGAGCTCAGAATGCTGAGCGGCGGGTAGGTCGGCTGCTGCTGGACGGGTGACGGCGGCGAGTAGCCGCCAGCTCCGCCAGAGTATCCGCCAGCTCCGCCAGAGTATCCGCCAGCTCCGCCAGAGTATCCGCCATCTCCGCCAGAGTATCCGCCAGCGCCTCCAGCGCCGCCCGAGTAGCCGCCGGCTCCGCCAGAGTAGCCACCGCCAGAGTAGCCGCCGCCGGGCGAGTACGACGACGACGGCCCGGCGTTGAAGGTGGACAGCTGGGTCGGGGGGCTCTTGGTCTTGGGCTCGTAGTTGTACGAGGGGCCAAACTGCTCGTATACCGAGGAGCGGCGGGGGCTGGAGCGGCGGCGGATGAGGAAGAAGGCCAGGGCGAGGATGCCGATGAGGATGACGCCGCCGGCGACGGACAGGCCAATGACCAGCAGCGGGGGGCCGGATGAGCTGGCCGTCGGGGCGGTGAAGCCGGCTTTCCTGAGCAGGTCGACGCAGCACGGGTCCGACGTGAGGCTTGCGCACTGCGTGATGGCGATCTTGTTGTCGCGCCAGCCTGCCGGTGGGTCCGAGGGTGGAGTCAGCGGCGGCGGTGGCGGCGGCGACGGTGGTGGTGGTGGTGGT
>JADGIZ010000411.1:0-14096 GCA_027604665.1 Polyrhizophydium stewartii | reverse complement strand
AGAGAAGAAGATGTTGCGCGGCGCGATGAGCGCCTTGAGCGGCGTGGCGAGCGAGTTGGCTTTGCGGAAGAGGCGGAGATGTCGATCGAGCGGGCCAAAACAGCGATCGACGCAAAAGCGGTGAATGCCCCCTGGGTGGATCGAACACCCGACCTTCTGCTTACGAGGCAGACGCTCTACCGCTAAGCTAAAGGGGCTCCCAACACAACTTTCGAAAATTCGGCGCGTATACAATCCGTCGCTATCATTTGCAACCATGCCGCGAGCTTGCGACGCTTTGGCTGCGCCGTGCGGCTCATTGCACGACCAGAGAAGGCGAATTCATGCTCATATATCCTACAGATGACATAGCGGGCCACATACCAGCACTCTCAGCATCGCACGGCTCCACACCGCTCGGAATGGGGACACCACTGCTCTTGGCCGCGCAATCTGGCGTGCTTCGACGAGCACCAGCCCCGACCGGCGCCTGCGCGGCTCACAAATTCATGCGATGCAATGGACCTGCGCGAGCGGACCTCGAGTCGGGCGGATCTGGCCGGGCGGCGCAGGCGCAGGCGCTGGTGCATCGCAATGTGTGTGTCGCACGGCATTCGTCCGTCCTCGGCCTGCGTCGAGTCGACCCCCGAGGGCATGCGGGTCTCAGCGCACCGCGAACGGGGCGGGGAGGCATCTGGTGTGTGCGGTCCGGCGGACGCCTCTCGCCCGCAGCGTCCGCATCGAGCAACACCGCGGGGTGTGCAGTGTCGGCGGCTTTGCCCGTCCGCCACCAGGTGCGCAGCCTCCGGCCGCCGCCGCCGACGTCGCCGCCCACCACCACGCTCCGCTTCCAGGTCGACCGTCTTGGAAAGTGTCTCACGGCGAGTTCCTGCAAAAGCCGCGACTTCATTACATGCAAACAGAGCAGCTCGGTGGTACTTGGCACAGGTCTAGAGTTTTCATAAGTCCTCCAGAGCGAGCCCGCAGCTGAATAATGCGTTGCGCTCGAGATTCATCTGCTCAGCAATGCTCTTGGCCAAGGCCTCAGGCACACGTACACCGGCCTGTTCCAAGGAGCACAGCGTGGGATTGATGCGTCAGCGCCGCGAGCAGACCTCAAGGCGGCAAGACACCACTCCTCAGACTTCCGGAAACCTCGGGGTGCGCAGCTCACCAGAGTGACTCCCGCACACGAGGCAGTCGGCGTGCTTTGCACCCCTGCCGTGGCCTGCAGCGCTGGCGCAGGGCCAAAGGCGGACGCCGCGGGCGCCGCGCCAGAGACAAACGCCTGCGTGCAAGATCGGGCACGGAAACCCGCGAGCTCGGCGGCGGCACTGGCGGAGGCGAGTGGCGACCTGCTGGCGCACGCTGAAGCCATGCTTGATAATGCGAAGCGGGCGACGCTCGTGTGCGGCTGGGCTGCGGCTGCCGGAGTGCCTGCGCGCAGGCTGGCCCGCAGCATTCGGGTGTCGATCTTGGGACAGAGTCGGCCGCGGCATCTCGGCCTCTTTTCAGGCATTTTTCTGCTTTTTTTTTTGTTGACTCGGGCATCTGCGATGAAGGGCAAGAGCAAGGCCGCAGGCCAAGGCCGGTTGACCAAGGCGCAGCCGCCGGCGCAGGCCAAGGGGCAGGCGCCACGCAACAAGAAAGAAGACGGCGGCATACACGCCTCAACCCAGCAGAAACACACCCATGGCCCGGCACCGCAAAGCGATGGCAGGAGTCAGTCCAAGCCCAAGAGTGTGCGTCTCACGAGCGCAAGCGTGTGCGCTTTGGGGGCAGCCGGCTGACCATGCCGGCGACGCTGCGACGCCGTGCGCCTGGAACGGCGCCTTTTCCTGTCTTCACGCTTGACCGGTGCCTCGGCCAGCGGTCGCGCCAGACGCTGCTGAGCGAAATCAAGCGTCTTGGCGGCGATGCAACCGACCTGGACTTGCTCGAGGACGTGCTGAGTGGGTCCGAGCGCGAGGACAACGACAGTGACCAGCTGCCGAGGCGCGCCGCCTCTACGGCTGGTGCTCCACTGGACGAAGCAGTGCGTACCTGGTTCCCCTCTGCCGCTCGTTGCATGATCACAATCTGACCCGCAGACACAGTCGTTGCTCCGCGACCTCAAGTCGTTCATGTCGTCGCAACTGAAGCTCGATCCCGCGGCATCTCAGGTGCTGGCCGTGTCGGATGAGGAGGAATACGAAGATGCGAGCGACGACGAGCCACCCCAGCTCGTCGCTAGTGCAGAGAGCGCTGGTGACGACAACGATAATGAGGACGGCGACGATGCGGGCGAAGAAGAGGGCGACGGCGACGACGACGACGACGTGTTCGCGGCTATGGACGAGGATGACGAAGAGCAGCTCGCCACCACGTATGGCAAGGGCGACGTAGCCCAGGTCCAGGAGATGGTTGCTCAGATGCTCAAGGGCAAAAAGCCCGTCGACAAGCTGCAGACCACGCAGGTAAGGCGTCGCCAGTCAAGCCGCAGCTGCTTCCCCAGCAAGGCTGCGTGCGCTTACTGATGCTTGGACTTGCAGTTGATCGACCCGTCGGTCCGCTGGTGGACGGTGCCGCTCGTGCCGCTGGCTGCTCCGCCGGCTCAGGGGCTGGATCGAGACGCAGTTGCCCACAAGCTGCAGCACGCCAAAAAGCTCTGGGAGGAAGAGGCGGCCAAGTTCGAAAGAGGTGCATAATTAACCCTTCGCGACTCGACAGCTGTTTCCGCGACTGACCAGCTTGCATCTGACGTGGGTGCCGGCAGCCCGCCAGGCCGCTGGAACCGGCGCCGACAAGGATTTCCTCGCCACGATCCTCAAAAGCGGAACCACGACAGACAAGATCTCGGCCCTGACGTTGCTGATCCAGGAAGCGCCGCTGCACAACTTTGCGTATCTGCGCGACCATATGATCAACGGCATGGCGCGTAAAAAGTCGCGCCGCGAGGCAATGCTCGCCATTGACAGTATCAAGGATCTGCTCATCAACTCGATCCTGCCAGATCGAAAGCTCAAGTAGGCCAGATTGCGTGTCCGACATCGCGAGAAGCATGTGCTGACGCCGCGAGTCCGAAAACAGGTACTTTATTGATCAGCCGTGCCTGTCACGCGACGCAACCCGAGAACACCAGATTGTTTGGTACTTTGAGGACGCGCTCAAAAAGGCGTACTTTGAGTTTATCCAGCTGCTTGAGGCAAGTGACGTGGTGTCTGTGATACTCGGGCATGCAGACGCTGACATCTTCATGTAAAATCGTCGATAGGAACTTGCGCGCGACCCGCTGCCCCATGTCAAGAACAAGATGCTCTCCTGCATCTTTGACCTTCTTGCCGCCAAGCCCGAGGAGGAGGGCAATCTGCTGGCGCTGCTGGTCAACAAGCTTGGCGATCTGGACAAAAAGATTGCGTCCAAGGCGGTGCATCTTTTGCAGCAGCTCCTCCAGCGGCACCCAGCCATGAAAGTCATTGTCATCAAGGAGGTCGAGCGCTTGCTCTTCCGCACCAATGTTGCGCAGCGAGCGCAGTACTACGCCGTCACGTTCTTGAACCAAATTGTACTCGCGCACGGCGACGTCGAAAAGCAGGCCGCCAACCTGCTTGTCGAAGTGTATTTCAAGCTCTTTGAGGCGCTTGTCAACAAGATTGGCCAGAACAATCATGATCAAGGGCCTCGCTCCGAGGCGGCAGCTCCCGGCTCGTCGTCAGCTAGCGGCGACCAAAAGACCAAGAAGAGCAGCAAGCGCGGCAATCACGGCAATCACGGCAAGCACGGCAAGCACGGCAAGCACGCCAAAGCAGGCAAGCGGGACAGGACCTCTCCTGGCGGTGCTACTTCGGCGCCTGGATCGATAGCCGCGCTCGACCGGGTCGACGGCGTCGATGCCAAGATGATGGCGGCGCTTCTGACAGGCGTCAACCGAGCGTTTCCGTTTGCGAGCCTCGACGGTGATGTGTGCGTAATGGACACGGGCGATGCAAAGAAGCGGCGGCGGTGGTAGCTTACCAGCGTATGCGCGCAGGTTCGAGTCGCATCTGGACATGCTGTTCAAAATTGCCCACATTGCGACCTTTAACACGTGCATCCAGGCGTTGACGCTCATTTTCCAAGTTCAGACGTCTCGGCAGCTGGTGTCGGACCGCTTTTACCGCGCGCTGTACGCAACCTTGTTCGATCCCCGGCTGTATGGCGCATCCAAGCAGGCGCTGTTCCTCAATCTGCTGTTCAAGTCGCTGCGCGCCGACGACTCCATGAGTCGCGTGCGCTCGTTCATCAAGCGGATCGTGCAGACATGCGGACAGGCTCAAGTTCCGCTGATCTGCGGCTCCCTTTACCTGATTGGCGAGCTGGCGCGACAAAAGCCTGGGCTGTGGGCATTCATCACGCAGCCCGAAGAGCACGACGACGAAGAGCGATTTGTGGATGCACCCGAGGGGCACTCGCCGGCACTTGCCGCGACCGCCGCTCTCAGCGACGCTGCGACGACCAAGACAGACGTGGTGTCTGTGCGCAACGGCGTGCCCAAGTACGACGGCCGAAAGCGCGATCCTCTGTTTGCTCACGCCGATCAAGTGTGCTTGTGGGAGCTGTGCGCCTTTGTGGCGCACTTTCATCCCACCGTGTCGCTCTATGCACGCACGCTTCTGTCCGGCTCGCCCATCCAGGTGCCTGCCGGTGCCAAGAACTACGACCCGCTGCTCAATCATACGCTCGCGCGCTTCCTCGACCGGTTTGTGTACAAGACGCCCAAGAAGGTCAAGTCCTTGTACCACGGCTCCAGCTTGATGCAGCCGCGGGCCGTCCCCGTCAAGAGCCAAGACAAGCTGGTTGCTGGCGGTCGTCACAAGCGCAATGTGCTTTATGTCGACGAGGAAAAGAATGGCGCACTCCAGGAGCTTGACGACCGTCCCGTCAATCTCGTCGAGTGGGGCAACCGCGGCGAAGGCGACGTCGCACCGGACGAGGTCTTTTTCTACCGCTTCTTCAAGGACCGTGCGGCCGCGGCGCGGCCCTCGGGCGATGCCGACTCGGACGGGTTTGACTCGGACCAAGAGCTCGATGACGAGGAAGCCTGGAAGGCCATGGCCAAAAGCTCTGCCTTCCCTGCCGGCGGCGACCCCGATGCGCTCGGCGGCGGCGGCGACGACGACGACGACGATCTTGGATCTCTGCCCGAGTATGAGGATGACGAAGACGAAGGTGACGCCGAAGACATGGACGGCGGTGACAGCGACGGTGGCAGCGACGGCGACATGGACGCATGGGCCACAAGTGCGTTCCGTGCGAGCAAGCTGCGCGCTGCCGCCGCCAAAGACAGCGACGATGGGGTGGAGCAGGATAGTGAGGACGACGTCGACGGCGATCAGGATGATGCCGGCCTAGACGACCCCGAGGACGACCAGGAGCTTGCGGACGTGCTCGCGGGTGAGGAGGACGACCAAGAGGATGAGAGCGGCGACGACGAAGGCGACGACGCCGCGGACGGCGCAGAAAGCAAAGGCAAGACGCGCAAGCGCCAGAGCGCGCGCGAGCGCATGGCGGCCAAGGCGCGGCAGATGGGATACGCTGGCGACTACTTTGATGTGGCCGTCGGCGGCGACGACTTTGCAAGCGCCGACGACTTTGCTCGGCTCCTCGAACTGCAAGGCGAGGAGGACGTCAACGCTCAAGGCGACGAGGACAGAGGCAGTGCGCTGTCGCGCAAGCGCAAGGCTGGCGGCAGCGGCCGGAACAGTAGCGATGGCAGCGGCGGCGTTGGTCGCCACGGCAAGAGCAAGCAGCGTCGCACGAAATAAAAGTGCACTTGCTGCGCAAGTCGTTGAGGAAGCAAGGGCAATTATTGGTCGAATTGGCTCATAAACACGGTGCGGTGGATCTCGCGGAGCAGGCCCGTCTGGCGCTCCTCGCCAATGGTGGTCATCTCGCCACCATAGTCGTGGCCTGGGTAGACCAGCACGCTGTCGGGCAGCGCAGCCAAGGTGCGCTGCAAGCTGTCGTACAGGTCGGAGGAGCTTGAGTCTGGGGAGTCGACGCGGCCGCAACTGCCAATGAAGAGGGTATCGCCCGAAAAGAGGCGGCAGCCGTTGACGAGGATGCATTGAGAGCCCGGCGTGTGGCCAGGAGTGTGCATGAACGTAAACGACGTGACATGGGTGCCAATGGTGGTCTCGAGCGAGTCGGGAGCAACGCGCTCAACAAGAGACGGGACGCCCTTTTCAATCAGAGGGAGCGTCAGAGAGGATCCGTTCTCGGTCGGAACAAATCTGTCCCGGGTCATTTCGGGGTTTGTCTTGATGATTGCGTCAATGTCGTTATGGTGCGCGTATGCCTTGATGTCGGGCAGCTTGCGCAGCAGCTTGGCGAGGCCGTCGACGCGGACGCCGTAAGAGTCGAAGGGGGCGGGCGGGATGCCGCCCACATGGTCAATGTGGTAGTGCGTAACAACGGCCGCGACGATGCGCAGGCCTTTTGACTTTGCAAAGGAAAGAATGCCGTCGACGTCCCAGCAGGCGTCGACGACAACGCACTCGCGCGAGTACGTGTTTGCGACGAGATAGATGAAGTTGCGCATTCGGATGGCGTAGTCAAAGACCAGGTTCTGCACAGGCGCCAGAATCGACTTTTTGCAAATGTCTCTGCCGGGGAAGAGCTGGTGGATGGCCAGGCCGGTGGCGTCGTCGAGAATGCGGCCGCGAGTGCGGTGGATGCGGTCGACGATGGTTCTGTTCGTCGGGTCCTGCAGGCGAGGCGGGGGCGGGGGTCAGCGGGTGCGGCAGGCGCGTGGTGGAGGGCTTTGAGGGGCGAGTGTGGCTGCGGTGCACTGCACAAGGCAGGGCGGGCAGGGACAGGCAACGCACCACAGCGTGGGCCACCTCGTAGGCATCGAGGGCAAGGGAAAACTGGCCCAGACCCCAGAGGGCCTCGGCCTTGCGGAAGTAGCCCTTGACCCAGTCCGGGCGCCAGCGGATTGTGGCCATGGCGTCGAGCAGGCCGTCGCTGAAGGCGCCGGCGGCGACAAAAGCCGCCGCGCGGTTGGACAGCAGCATGGCGAGCATGTTGCGGTCGTCGGCAGAGCCGAAGCGGGCAAGGTCGGTCTCGGCGGTCGGCCAGTACAGCGCGGGCGGCTCTGGCGCGGGCGGCGTGGCGGGCGAGCGCAGGGACGACGTGGGCGACGGCGGAAGGGGCATGGACGGCCACGAGGCGCGGTGCGAGGCGGCGGACGAGGACAGCGACGACGAGGTGGCCGAGGGCGAGGGCGCCGAGAAGGACGCGGACTTGGCAGCGCGCGACAGCGCCGAGTTGCTCGACTTGCGCGACAGGCGGTCGCGCAGGTCCGAGAGCGAGCGCTTGGCGTTGAGCGACCAGCGCTTGGATAGGCGGCGGGCGGGGCCGCGCGGCGCGGGCGCAGGCGGGCCTGGCGCGAGCGCACGAACAGCGCATCGGGGTCGAGCAGCGCGGGCGGCTCGGGGGCGGGCGGCTGCGGCTGCTGCGGCTGCTGCTGCTGCGAGCCGGCTTGAGCGGGCGGGCGCGAGCGGCGGCGCATGTCGCTTGCGGGCGCCTGCGGGTCAGTGGCGGCGCCTTGCCCGAGCCCGAGCGCGCTCATGCACGACGACCAGATGGCGAACATGCGAAGCGGGCGGGCGTGTGTCGGCGGGCGAGTCGAGGCGGGCGTGTGTCTGCGGGCGTGAGCAGGCGTGTCTCCTGGGGCCGCGGGCGGCGTGTCTATGCGGGCGGCGTGTCGATGCGAGCGGCGTGTAGATGTGATGGTCGCCGCAAGCCTGCGCGTCCTCAGGACGCGGAGGCCCGGCGCGTCGGCGGCCCGGCGCGACGCATCTGCCGACACGCCGCCATGGCCGCGCGCATGCGGGACGCCCTCGCCCGCCTCGAGCGCTACCACGCCGAGGTCGCCACGCTGATCCTCGCCCGCCAGAACCCCGCGACCGGTCTGGTGCGCTGCCCACCGCCCTCGCCGCCGGCCCTGGCTGCCCGCGGCCCCGCGGCCCCGCTGACACCGTCCTCGCAAGATCCCCGCCTCCGTGGCCATCACCGCCCACGGCGACTACAGAGACGCCTGGGTCCGGTGCGCACGCACCCCGTCCCCTGCAGCGCCGTGCGCGCTGCCCGCTGACCCCAGCCGCCGCCGCCCCGCCTAGCGATAACGTCTACTCGATCCTCGCCGTCTGGGGACTCGCCCTCGCATACCGCCGTCTCGATGACGACCAGGGCCGCGCCTGTGCGTATCGCGCCGCCTGCGGCCTCTCCTCTTGCCCGCGCTGGGCGTCCCCGCGCTGCCCAGCTCACCGTTGCGTGCGCCGCGGCGCGGCTCCTCCCTTCATCCGCCGCCATCCGCCGCCATCTGCCCGACCCTTGATCTCCCCGTCACACGTGCACCTCATCGCGCCCAGATGAGCTCGAGCACGCTACGATCAAGTGCATGCGCGGCCTGCTCGCGAGCATGATCCGCCAAGCAAACAAGGTCGAGCTCTTCAAGAACACACAAGAGCTCGATCACTCGCTCCACGCAAAGTGCGCACCCTTGCCTGCTTGTCCGCACCGCCCGCTGCCCGCTCACCCGAGTCCCATTGCCTCCGATCGCGGCCGCCTGATCCCAGGTACAACACCGCCACAGGCGCAACCGTCGTCGGCGATCGCGAGTGGGGCCATCTGCAGATCGATGCAACCAGCATCTTTTTGCTCATGCTGGCGCAGATGACGGCAAGCGGCTTGCACATCATTTACACCCTCGACGAGGTCCACTTTGTGCAGAACCTCGTCTTCTACATCGAGCGTGCGTTCTGGCACTATCCCGCTCACTATCATCGCCTGCTGTGTGCTGACGCCTAATCTGCCCAAACCCCAGGCGCTTATCGCACACCGGACTATGGTATCTGGGAGCGTGGAAACAAAATCAACCACGGCCAGCCAGAACTCAACTGCTCCAGCATCGGCATCGCCGTCGCTGCCCTCCAGGCGATCAACGGAATCAACCTCTTTGGCTCGCGCGGCGGGCCTCTTTCCGTGAGTCTGCCTCCTACCGACTCTTGCGCTTCGCCTGCGCGCAACCTCTGCTAACCGCTCTCGGCAGGTTATCCACGTACTGCCCGACGAAATAACACGCAACTACACGACCCTGCACTCGGCGCTGCCCCGCGAATCGGCCTCCAAGGAAATCGACGCCGCTCTGCTTGCCGTCATCTCGTTCCCGGCCTTTGCCGTCTCTGATCCCGCTCTGGTCGAGCGTACCAGAACAGAGATTATCAAAAAGCTCGGCGGAAAGTACGGCTGCAAGCGCTTCCTTCGCGACGGCCACCAGACTGTCCTGGAAGACTCGAGCAGGTGTGTGTTTTCTGTGTCCTTGTCTCGCGCCACGCCCATCCAAACTGACTCGCGACTCTCATGTTTGTGTGTGCGTAGGCTGCATTACGAGCCCCACGAGCTCAAAATCTTTGAGGGCGTCGAGTCTGAGTGGCCGCTCTTCTTCACGTATCTGATCCTCGAAGGTCTCTTCCGCGGCGACATGGCGCAGGTCGAGCACTACCGGGACATGCTGGACCCAATCCTCGTCGACTCGAACAAGATCCCCCAGTACAGCCGCGAGTACCACTTTGAGCACCAGAATGCCTTTGACGAGAGCCGCAACCGCACCATCTCGTTCTCCAAGACACTGCCTCCGGATAGCATGCGTCTTGTTCCTGAGCTTTATATCGTGCCCTTTGAGCTCATCGATGCCGAGCGCGCCAGGCCCGGCTCGCAGGAGCGCGTGCCCAACCAGAACGTGCCTCTTGTTTGGGCCCAATCGCTCTATATTCTGGGCAACCTCATCTATGACGGTCTTCTGTCGGTGGCCGATATCGACCCGCTCAACCGCCGCCTGATGCCATATGCCCAGCGCAACCACCTGGACACCGTCGTTCAGCTCGTCATTCTCGCAGAGACTGATGAGCTGCAGTCCAAGCTCAGGATGTACGGCCTCGAAACCCAGACAATCGCAAACTGCGAGCCAATTACCATCTCGCCGCCCTCGGCCCTGCGCGATGCCTTCCAGGTTCTCGGCGAAAACCAGAAGCTGAAGCTCTCGGGACGCCCCAAGCGTCCCATGGGCACGCTGAGCACGTGCAAGATCTACCGCTGCCAGGGACAGCTCTATGCGTTCCTCCCGCACTTTATGGACCGTGAGGAGTTTTACCTCGTCAGCGACAACGACTACCTCGTTTCGCTGTTTGAGCAGGAGCTCGCCTTTGTCAAAAACCACTGGTTCTCCAACGGCCGCCCGACCATGGTCGTGCTTCTGACCAACCAGATGCTGGGCGGTCTTGCCGACCATCCCATCGCCTCGAGCTCGCCGCAGCGGCTTCGCCTCAACGTCAGCAACAGCAAGCGCAACCTGCTCAACTTTATGATGTCTCTGAGCTCCTCGGGCATCTGCAACGGCGTCCGCGTGCGCGTCGGCCGCCTCTCCGAGATGATCAACACCGCATGCATAGAGTCGCTCGACTTCCTCGTCAGCTCCGAAAACGCCGAGTACGAGGACTGGGAAGGCGTGCTCCGTGGCCGAGAGCAGGCGCAGGTCAACCGCGCAGCCTCGCAGCTTGCCCGCAGCGTCTTTTCCACCCCCGAGCCGCTCGACTCGGACTCGACCCCAAGCCGATGTACCCTGCGCAAGTTTTCAGTTGCCCCCGAGTCGCCCGTGCCGTCCAAGAGCCCGCTCACCAAGCCCTTCTTCTTTGACGAAGCCGACGAGCGCGAGGAGTTCCGGCTGCGCGATCACCGCGAAGACGAGCCCTCGAAGCTGCTGGATCTGGCCGTTTCGCCTGATCCAAAGAAGGCACGCTCCGTGTCGCCGGTACGCGGCTCGCGCACCGCCCGCGTCCCCATGGCTCCATCTGTCGACCGCGGCCTCGCTCCAAGTGGCTCGGCTGCAAGCCTGACGGCCGCCGGCCAGGAATCCGGCACACCCGCGGCCGACGCTGTGGCTGCGCAGGACAGCAACGTCCCCAGTGGCGCTGCGACGGCCGGGCAGTCGCTCGACAATCTCAGCGACTCGCGACCCCTGCTGGCTCTGACGCTTGGCGAGCCGGGCCAGATCGAGGCCGCTGAGAGCCTTTTGCGCACGTCGGCGAATCTGTACGACCAAGTCGACTTGCTGCACTACCTCTACTCGTGCCGTGGGCTCGACTACATCGTGCCTGGCCTATGCAAGCTCAGCATCCTCCTGGAGGAGGTCTACGTCAAGGCCATGCATAACAAGCAGTGGAGCGTCGTGCGCCAGACAGCAGGTCTGTTGCGCAAGAGCGTCAACTCGCTCACCAGCAACCTCTCGGACCTGCTTGTGCGCCAAAAGCCCGTGACCGTTGGGTTTGGGCCGCAAGAGTTTTTCATTGACAGCCCAAAGAACCCGAAGGCGCTGAGCGACATCATCTACTCGCACTGGTTCGTCCCGCCTTGCACCGGCCTGCTTGTCCACGACTTGCAACCTATGTTCGACTGACGCACGTGCTCGGCGCATCTTTGCTCGTCAGCGTGAGCGACGTGCGCGAGGCGCCTCTGATCCAGGAAGTCATCACGTATCTTGGATCGTTTATCCGCGGCTCGCCCCAGACGTTCGAAGGCATCATGCGCATTCGCACTCACTTCTTTGTCATTGCCATGCGCGAAGAGATCTCGCGCCTGCAGGGCTGCGACGAGGAAGAGGCTGTCGAGCTGCTGATGAAGGTAAGCGGCATTTGTATTGCCTCTTGCCGCTCGTCCCATACTAACAACGTGCTCTCATCGCACGCCGATGGACTCGGTAGCTGAGCCCCTTTGAGATGAAGTCGCTGCTCGGCCAAGTACTCACGGCGCGCGACCAAGTCAGCCCATCGACTGGTCTGTCCGCCGCGCCGCTCAGCGCCTCCATGCGCTCGCGTCGCGTGCATCTCGATGAAGAGCAAGGCGCGCTCAAGGACGACCGAGCAGTCATGTCCGCGAACCTGCCCAACTTTATCCAGCTGCGCGTGCAGTCGGGCGGCTTCCAGGCCGGCAACTTTGCCAAGATCGAGATGCGTCGCGACGGCAACGACCACCTGATTCCGGGCATCTTTGGGCGGGGTCTCAATCTCATATTTGTCGACCCAATCGATGGATCAGTCATCGAGTCTGCGCACTTTGACACGTGCTCGTCCACGGCCGAGTCCGAGGAGTTTGCGCGCCGCATCGAGCGCCTCGAGACGGGCGTGATTGTTGCCGTGGCGGCCATGGACGACTTTGTGTCGAGCCTGACCGAGTCGGCCAAGGCCGCGTGCGAGGCGATTGGCTCGACCAAGATCAGGCAGGCCTTGTACCGTGATTCGTGGTGCCTCATTGGCGAAAAAGGCGCCGACAGGAAGACCTCTGTCGAGTTTCACCGGCCCGCGCACCTCGGGCCGACCGAGATCATTGAGCGCACGTTTGATCTGCTGTCTCACCGCACGCTGCTGCTGTCCAAGGCGGGCGGCGATGCAGGCGCCGTCGCAACGCCATCGTCGTCCATCATGCCGAGCAACGGTCGGTGGCTACGCCGCCGCAAGAACGATGGCGCGCTCAATCGCGTCCCCAAGGATTTCTATCCCAAGGTGTGGAAGCTTCTGAGCAAGACGCAGGGCATTGGCGTCGGTAAGGCGTTCCTGCCGCGCGACCCGATCATCAGCGAGATGACGCCCGAAGAGTTTAATTTCGGTATGTGCGGATGTGCCGTTGTTGCTGCCGTGCCGGCAGGCTTGTGGGCTGACAAACCTGCGTCTCTTGACCAGCACTGCGCATCGAGACTCTTTTTGACAACATCCGCGATCCGGCGGAGCGCCAAGTCGTTGTCGAGTGTGTCGTGGTCATTTCACGCATCGAGGAGCGCAATCCCGAGATCCAGCTCAACGGCGGCCGAATCGAGATCCTCAACATTGTGCGCTCGGCGGTCAACCGGTTCTGGAACCGCTGGATCTCGGACCAGGGCCACGAGTCGCTTGTGACGCCCGCCGCTGGTGGCCCGCCTGGACCCGAGTCGCTGATTGTGCGCTCGGTTGTGGAGCCGGTCGGGGACAAGGGCCATCGCGCCAAGCCAATCGACATTGACTCGATCCAGGAGCACGGCCGCCGGCTCACGGCCTCGACGGGGTCCGGGGCCGGAGCAGTGCCGCCGTCTGCGCTGCACGCCAACCTCGAGAACCTCGACACGGCGCCCGCCGCCGCCTCGGCGCCGGGGCTGTCGTTTGAGAAGAACGAGCGGCTTGCCCGCCGGCTGTTCTTTGATCTGCCGCAGGACGGGCCCGACGGCACCATGTTCTACTTGGCCACG
Source organism: Polyrhizophydium stewartii (assembly GCA_027604665.1). Lineage (NCBI taxonomy): Eukaryota > Fungi > Chytridiomycota > Chytridiomycetes > Rhizophydiales > Polyrhizophydium > Polyrhizophydium stewartii. The sequence goes on along the minus strand of JADGIZ010000411.1, from coordinate 823 downwards.
GCGTGCGTGCGGAGCATCTTTGACGTGCACTGGTCCGCGTGAGCATGCGCTGGCCGCCACAAGCGCACACACATGCCGTTGAATGAAGCGCCGCGCGAGACCGAGGTTCATTTGGAGAGCGGGCGGGCGAGCAGCAGCGGCCAGATGCCACCGGCGGCGCCGCTCAGAAACGAGAGCGGCAGGAAGACGCCGACGATCCACGGGGGCCGGTGGGTGTGGTCGGCCGCCCAGGCCCACATGGCAAACGTGATTGGGTACTGGAAGACGCACTGGCCGTTGAGCAGGGCCAGGATGGCGAGCCACTTCCACAGCGGCGTCGCCCGCGGCGGCGGGTGGGCCACCAGCCCGCTGGCGCTGCCGGCCGTGTCGCTCGCGGGCGGGCCGCTGTGCGAGGCGTCGATCGACTCGACGCTTGCGCCGGTGGGGCGGCCGCCCTCGCGGGGCGTGTGGGCCGCAGGCGGATCGACCGGCAGCCCGGCGGCGGCGGCGGCGGCAGCCTCTGCGTCAGCGGGCGGGTCCGCGAGCGTGCTGCCCAGGCTGGAGCGGGCATCGTGCGCGGGGGCGAGGCCGGGCAGCCGGATGGCGGCGAGCTTGCGCTGGATGCGGCCCGCCCAGAGGCTTGCAGCGGCGGCCGCCGCAGCGCGGCCGCCGCCGCCGCCCGCCTCCGCGCCTGCCCCCGCGCCTTCACCGCCGTCCGCGGCGTCGGCGTCGCCCGCGGAGGAATGGGCTGCCGCCGCCGCCCCCGCCCCCGCCGCCGCCGCCGCCCCCGGGCGGCCCGCCGCGCGGGGCGCCCGCCCGGAGCGCCGCGGGCAGGGAGCGAGGC
>JADGIZ010000410.1:0-14097 GCA_027604665.1 Polyrhizophydium stewartii | reverse complement strand
GGCGGCGGGCGGGGCGCGGGGCCGCACCGGCCTTGACGATTGCGGCGCAGATGTCGTCGACCGTGGCGGTCGCGCTGTCGAGCTCGAGCGACTCGATCAGGACGCGGCCGTTGCGCGTGGTGACGGTCGCCATATCCGGTCGTGAGGGCAAACCCGCGCCGCCGCCGCGGCCGCCGCTCCGCAATGGGTGCGATGCCGCCCGCACGCGACGCCGCGACGCGATGCGGTGCGATGCCCGAGCTGACGGCCCCGTCTCGCGCAGCGTCCGCATCTGCATGCTGCTTCTCCAGCGCCGTGGTCGCCACGGACGCAACTGCCGCGCAGTTCTCGCTCAACGTCACAGTCGCCGCGCCGGATCTGGCCGCCCGCACGCCAGGCACCGCCGTGGCGCTGTACTTCCCGATGACTTACCTGCTGCCGCAGGAGACCTCGTCTTCGGTCGGCAGCATCTTCTGCGACACGCCCCAGTACAGCGCCGCCAACGCCTCCATTGTGTGCTACGTCGGCGACGCCGCCGTGTTCGCGGGCGTCTTCGACATTGTCACGCGCGATGTCGCCGGCGGGCCGTCGGCCGTCGCCGTCACGCCGCCGGGATCAGCGAGCGCCGCGACGCTGTGCACCGCATCGCCCACCTGCGGTGCATCGGCAGCGGCCACCACCACTGCGCGCGCATCATCTTCGGTGCTGTCGGCCGCAACCGCCGCCCCGACCGCCAGCGCGGACCCAGGCCGTGCGTCCTCGCTGACAACGGCTGCTCTCGTGTTTATCATCATTGGCGCGCTGCTGATCGTCGTCGCGATCGTCATTTGCCTGTGCTGGTGGCGGCTCAAGACCAAGCGGGACGAAGCAGCCGCCCTGAACCTGCCGTTCCGGTTCGGTGTGCTTCAGCCAGTGCCAAACTCCCCCGCTGAGCGCAGAGCCAGCGAGATGGCCCGCATCGCAGAGCAGAGCGCTGCCATCGAGCGCCGCCTTGCTGCGCAGTATGGCTTGACCCAGGAGATGGCCATGGCCGGCGACCGCCGCATATCGACTGGGAGTCTGCGCGCGGCCCTGGCGTCGCGTCGGCCGTCAGGCACTGCGTCGCATCTGCTCAACGGCAGCACCGGCACGCTGCCGCGCGTCGCGGGCTCAGATGCGTCCGTCTCGCAGACCTCGACGCTCGCGCAAGAAGGATATCCGCTGCCCAACGGCCCGTACGCCACGCCGAGCGCGGTGCCGACGCTGCCCAGTGTTGCGAGCGGCAATGTGCTCAGCCGCATCAGCTGGAGCTACGACGAAGCCGCGCAGGCCGTGCGCTCGCGAGTCTTTGTGCTGGCCGGCGACCGCAGTGAGTTGCTCTCCATTGATGCGGCGCCAGCTCGAGGAACTGACGCTTCGGACATAGCAGCCGGCACCTCGCGTGTCGGCCTCGCGGCAGTCGTTGAGCCACCAATTGCTCCAGTAGCCGCCACGCCCTCGGCTGCCCACTCCGTCAGGGGCTCGATGCTTTCGTCCAAGTCCGGCGACTCGGGGCGGTCGCTGCATAGCAAGATCGACGCGCCGCACGTCTCCACTGCACGCATCCGCGAGTCCCGCTTGTTGCCGGACAACCCGGACATCGAGGCCGTGCAGCTGCCGACGCCTGACCAGCCGACCGTCACCGACGAGTCGGCGCCGCTCTCAGTCACATCACTTGGCCCAAGCACAATCGTGCGCTCGGACCACACGGCAAGCCTCCCAAGGCATGGCGAAGAGCCTGCTCCCACGAGAGTGACGCTGCTCGTCCAGGACAGTCACCGACACAGCAGCACCAGCGCCATTGGCCAGAGCCCCGCAGAGACAATTACCCGCCGCCCAATGTCGACCGAGACCAACAACGAGTCTGCGTGGTCCTTTGTCAAGTCCGACGCCCGTGGACGCTCGGGAGCATCGGTGCATGTGACCGCGTCGGTCATATCGGGACTGTCGTCGGGCTCGTTCACTTCGGAGCCGCCGCAAATGGCGCATGGACACTCGACAACCTCGTGGCGCTCGGCTCCTCAGACCGTGGGATCAAACCGCTCCACAACGTCTCAGCCAATCTCCATCAACGATCAAGGCGAGTTCGAGGCCCCCGGGATCCTCGCACGGATGCGCATGATGCACCAGGACTCTGATTTTCCAGCAGAGTTTGCAGAGCCACAAGAACCGGAGCCATTGGAGGCGCAAAAGCAGCAGCCGCAGCAACAGCAACAACAGCAGTAGTAGAACCATCAACACCGCGACCACCAGCAGCGAAAGCAGCAATGGCAGCAGCAGCAGCGGTTCCGGTAACATCAAGACTTGTGGCTCCAGTCGTCTAAAAGGCTGTATGCACGTAGTGGAGCTCACTTTTACCGCGTTTCTTTCGAACTGGGCAGCTTGACCACACAAATGAAGACATCAGAATACACGAGGTGAGACAGGCTTTGTATTTCGGAAGCTTTGCGAGAGTCCGTGTACATTGGCGTGCCGGCGATTTTACAGCGCCATCTGCGCGAGGATCTTGTTGCAGACCTTTTTGTAGTTCCAAACACCGCCGCCGAGCCGCTTGAAGTGGATGCCATGCAAGTTCATGCGCGGCACCTTGCAGATCTCAATCTGAAAGGCGATGATGTTGGGTTTGGGCCTGCCAGCGGCAGACGCGGCAGCCGCGACCGAGAAGCTGACGGACTTGCCGAGGCTGGCGAGGCTCGCGTGCGTCGAGGGCGAAGTGGCGACTCCGGCGGTGGACGATTGCAGCGGAGCAGGCGCCGGGGCGTCGGCGCCTGGAGCAGCGTCGGCCTCGCTGCTGCTGCCGTCGCCTCGCTGGGCCGCAGCGCCCAGCGCCACAGCGGCCGCAATCTCCGAGGCCGAGGCATCGGCGCTGCTGGCTGCCGTATCCGTGCGCGTGGCAGCAAGCATCCCGGCAACGTCGATCTCGCAGTACAGGGTGTACCGGTTCGCGTCCGTGCGCCAGGAGGCGCCGTTTGCGTTGAGCACGCGCACGACCTGATCCAGCAGCTCGTCGGGCGGCTTGGACGACGTCGTCGACACATTCAGGAACCAGCCGCTGACCGCGCGCAGGTCCTCCTTGAGCTTCCCCGCGGTGGAGATGCGGCGGCCGTTGGGAGTGCGCGGCGATGCGGCTCCTTGCTGCTGCTGCTGATGCTGCGACGACTTGCCCGTGGGCGAGAAGTTCGTCTGGCTCCCATAATGCGGCGGCGCATCGGCCATGAGATTGACTGGCACCGATTGCCTGCGGAACAGCTCCTTGGCGGCCATGATGGTGGCGCCGGCCGAGCCGGGCACGCGCACGCTGCCGCCGTAGCCGACGGATCCGCCATCGTGCTTATCTGGCAGCGGCGGCAGGCCGTGAATGTCCTTGCGGCTGCCGTGCGACGAGGGAGGCAGCGGGTGCGGGACGCCAGTGGTTGAAGATGCTGGCGCAGACTCTTGGCCGCGCGGAACTACGGCCGCGGGTGTTGTTGCCGTCGCGGAAGTCGGCGCCGAGGCGCTCGCAGCTGCCATCTGCTGTTGCTGCTGTTGCTGCTGCGGGTTTCGCGGCGCTGCGGCGTATCCATCAGGCGTCGATGCACGCCTTGACGCAGCATCACGTCCCGACAGCGCGGGAATGCTGCCGTACTCGCGCGCCGGATGCACCGTTGTGCCCGCACGCCCCGCAGGCCGGTCAATCCTGTCCGGCTGCGAGCCAGTAGCCTCTGTCGCATTGCTCAATCCAGGAACGGCGGGCGGCTTGATGGCACCGTCTTCGTCGATCATGGGCAGCGACTGGCCCAAGTTGGCGATGCTCGTTGCGCGGATCTTTGCAATCGCGGCCGGCGGTGCCGGCGCCTGGCCATGTGCACCCGGCGCGGCCACACCGTCCGCAGCCGCAGCCGCCGCAGCCGCACGGCGCTTCTCGTTGCGCATGCGTGTCTGCTCCCGCGTGACCATCTCCGACAGCAGAAAGTAGGTGGCGCGGATTGGGTTGGGCTTGGTGAAGTCCTGGTCGGGCTGGAACGCATGGTTGATCTCGTCGATTTTGTACCCAAAGATCTGCAGGCGGTTGACGATGTCCTTGGAGAGCTTGGTCGGGTCGTTGAGGATGGGTCGCTGCGGCAGGTAGTTTGGCGGCGGCGCATCGTATCCCTCGTTGACCCATGGGTGGGCGAGCACCTCGTCGAGCGTCGCGCGCCGCTTGGGGTCGACGGTGATCAGGCGGCTGATGAGGTGGCGTGCGTCTGGCGGTGGTTTTGCCGCGCGTGCCCAGGCAGGACAAGATTCGCAGTCAGCGTCGCTGTCGGGTCCAGGTGCGTCATCATGCAGCACCCGCTGCAGCGCGCACGCACTCGGCAGCAGATAGTCGGGGCACTTGTAGTTCCCCGTGGCGATCTTCTTGTAGAGCTCCTTCATGTTGTCGTCGTCGAACGGAAGGTGTCCGCAAAGCAGCGCAAATAGAATTACGCCTGCAAGTGGGGCGTCAGTCACGCACCCGTGGGCCATGATGCCGCGCAAGGATGCAGATGCTGCTTACCGAGGCTCCACATGTCGACCTCGGGGCCTTCGTACTTTTTCCCGAGGATCATTTCGGGCGCTGCGTAAAAGGGGGACCTGGCACATCAGAGTGGACGAGGCGCAGACCAGGTGGAAATCAGCGTCTGCTCGAGTCGCAAATGCACCCGTGCTCCGCGTGCCGCACCCGCAGAACGTGTCGAGCAGCCCGTTGAGCGTAAAGTTGTTGCCAAAGCCAAAATCAATGATCTTGATATTCTTCTTGTCGTCCAGGAGCAAGTTTTCTGCTCGAAGCAAAATGCATGTCAGCGGTGGCGCATTCGCTCGACAGGGTCGGGTGAAACAATCTGCAGCGTACCTGGCTTGAGATCGCGATGGATGACCGCGTTCTGTAGAGACAAGTTGCTCAGAAAAGCGCAAAACACACGTTCTCCCTCGCCCAACCACCACCGTACCTTGTGACAGTAATCCACGGCCCCGAGCACTTGCCGAAAGAAGCTTCGTGCCTCACGCTCCTTGACCCGCTTGTGCGCCACAATGTAGTCAAACAGCTCGCCGCCAACAGCATACTCCATGATGATGTAGATAAAGTCGGTGGTCTCGATGACGTCGTGCACTTTGACAATGTGCGGGTGGTGGAGCAGCTTGAGGAAGCGGATCTCGCGCTGCAGGCGGGCGACTTGCTTCGCGGACTGGATCTGAGACTTTTCGATGATCTTGACGGCGACCTTGGTAGGTGCAGCATCCAGCAATGAGCGAGTGCGGTTGTGTTTGTATGCATATGGTCGGACGCGTGTTTGTGCATGCCGGCGCGCGCGAGGAGCGTATCCGCGTGATTGTGGTGGCGGATTCACGGCCCCGGTGCGATGAAGTGGTCGTGCGGGCAGGAAGTAATCCCGCCGAGATAGTGGCAGGCGGTGTCGGCATCGGCATCGGCATCAGATGTAAAGGGGGCAGCAGAAGGAAGGCAGGCAAGTGTCAGCGTGTCGTTGGCCGGCGGCAATTGTGCGTGCCTCGCTTTGCGAGGCGCAGGAGCGGCCGTCGGCCGCCCGCGAGCGCGAGCGACCGCCGCGCAACGGCGATTTGTCGGCACGGACGGGCTTCGCGATGGGCGATTTGGCCGACACGGTGGGGCCGCGGCCAGCAGGGCAGATCGCGAGCGCCTCGATGCCGCGCGTGGGCGGGTCGGGGTGCGTGCGCCGGAGCGCCGCAGCGTACCTTTTCGTCCGTCCCCGTGTGGAAGCCGAGCCGCACCTTGCCGTAAGTGCCTTGCCCGATGGTGCGCTCGAGGCGATAGTTTCCGATGACGAGATCTGGCTCGGGGCCGCCTGGTTTGCCACCGCTGCTGCCGCCTGCGCTGCTGCCGGTGGCGCCGCCCGCAGTACCGCTGCCGCCGCTTGGGCTGCTGTCAGCCGCGCCGCCGCCTTGGCGCGATGCCGTGTGTGTGTGCGCCGTGTCGCTCATCGATGGCTGTCTTTTTGGGTGTCGGCGGTGGTGCTGCTCGCGGTGGGAAAGAATGCCGCGACTCGCGCATCACGGGCAGAAGCCAGCGCTGCGCGAATGATACGACAGCGAGGAGCTGGCAGTATGTCGGCTTACTGCGCTCGCGTGGGCTGCTCCCTGTCGGCCGGCCGCACGCAAGCGGCAGCCGTGCGATCGCCTCTGCCAGGCATACCTGCCCGTGTCGGCAGCCTCGCCGATGAGGCTCACGGTGTAGCCTGGATCTCGCGTAAGATGCCAAAGCTGCTATGTCAGCCGATGGGTTTCAAGGGCGTATGCGGCGCAGATCCCGCAGATGCTCTTGCTTCAGCACGCAGGGACGGCAGACGCCGGCGGCGAGTCCCGCTGGCGGCCGTCGCCGTTGCAGCCGTGCGTGACTCACGCCTTTGGCAGCGCCACAACCCGATCCCCGGCCTGCTCTGCCCGAGTTGCCGCCATGAGCGACAGCCACGGAGCAGCGGAGCAGCCAGACGCAGCCAGGTCCCCGCCCGCCAAGCACCAGCCCAAACGCGGCGGCGTCTTCAAGCTGTTTGGCCGCAGCGCCGGCAGGGACGACGGCATCCCGCCCGAGGCCAGCCCTCGCGGGTCGGTCGCCACGGCACCAGAGGCGACGGCGGTGCTCTCGCAGGCAACAGCTCCCAGCAACGTGCGCCAAGCCCGCCATGACATGCTGCACCATGCCCATGGTGCATCTCTCGGCCGCGCGCTGACATGCTGCGCCAGCACCGCGACGAGCTGCTCGCGCTGCTTGAAAGCGCCGCGGCCGTGGTGCGCGGCCGCTCCGCCATGTCCGAAGAGGACGTCGAGAGAGTCATGGACGACGTCGGCGACTCGTTCTTTGATCTGCGCGGCCGCATCGTGGACAGCCGTGCGGCCGCAGAGGCAGCAACCTCTGCTCACGGTGACGCCCAAGACGGCCCGCCAGCGCCCAACGCCGACCCGTCCCTGGAGAAGGCGTTTGCAGCCACCAAGGCCGCCCTCGGCGCCGTCTCGGAGGTGCGGCACCCGTGCCGGCTCGCAACGCACAGCCCGTCGAGCGCTGACACGGCCCCCGCTTATGCAGAACAAGGCCGGGGTGGTCGTTGTGCTCGACATGCTCTCCAAGCAAGTTGATCCGGGCGTATCGTTGCCCAACATCGACGAGCTTTCCGACATGCTTGGTGCTGCTGGATCACTCGTCGAGTTTGTGCAGCTGCTCAACCGCCCGCGCGACCCAAGCGCCAAGGGCATCAAGGCCGTCACCCGCTTCCTTGCCACCAACGGCCTCGAGATCGCCTCGACCATTGTCAATGTCGCCAAGGTCGCCGCCGACTTTGTGCCCGTGCCGGGTCTTGGCATCGCCATCGGCATCATCGACAAGATCCTCAAGAACATCGGCGACAGCCGCGATGCACCCAAGATCATGCAGGCGTTCTGCGCCAACCTCGGCGAGATCAAGGCGATCATCGCGCCAATGGCCAACCAGTGGTTCTCGGCCGACGTGCGGCGCAAGTGCAGCGACCTTGTCACGCTGCTCAAGGAGGCCGATGCGGCAGTAGAAAAGTCCAAGGCCGATGCAAAGACATGGCGTGCGCTCATGGGCGGCGCCAGCACCAAGATGGCCGCGCAGGTCGAGGCGCTGCGCAAGAAGCTCGGCAAGATCAAGGAGCTGCTGTCGCTCGCCATGCAAGTCGACAGCGCCATGATGCTGATGCGCATGGCCGAGCAGCTCAACATCATCGACGTCAAGGCCGACAAGATGCTTGCGTGCGTGGCCTTGTGCCGCAGGGTGCGTCTGCTTGTCGCGCGCCGATGACTTGTGCACTCACCGCTGCTGCAGGCTGCTCCGCCCGCGTACGCTGCTGCTGCGGCATGACGACTTCATGGTCGTGCCAAAGCCGCTCGACTCGTCGGGCTCGTTCCGCGTGTTCGAGGCCAAGATGGACGGCAGCCCGTTTGTGATCAAGGAGTTCCGCGGCGGCATCGAGGGCCGCGAGGACGATCTCGAGGCCGAGGCGCGCCGCTGGTTCAACGCCAACCACCCGAGCCTGCTGCAGCTCACGGGCATCTGCCTCGCCAAAGACAGGCAGACGGGCCGCGGGCCGTTTATTGCAATGCCGTTTGTCGAGCACGACCTCGAGTCGTTCTTGACCGAGAATCCTGATCTCGGCATGGATGAGAAGCTCAGCATCGTGCAGCGCATTGCTCGCGGACTCAAGTACCTCCACGAGCAAGCGCCAAACGCGCCAATTGTGCATGGCAGCGTGACGATGCGCCATGTGCGCGTCGGTGAGCTGCTCTGCTCGGTCTTGTCAGGCTTTGAGGGTATTGGGCTGCTAATGGTCCTGTGTCCCGCGAGCAGAATCAAGAGGGCAGGTGGTTGGAGACCTCTACGTGCGCAAGATCAGCAAGGTCGTGCTGTTGCCGTCTATTGGCACAGCCTCCAAGGCCACAACGGACCTCGACTCGGCTGCATTTGTGCCTCCAGAGGCATCCAAGCCTGGCTTCAAGCTGACAGCAAGGCTCGATGTTTTCGCGTTCGGAATCTTGGCGCAGTCGCTGGTGCTGGGTCGGCACCCACGAGATGTGCGCGACAAGGAGACGCCCTGCCCACCAGGATTAAGCCCCGAGTTGTGGGAGCTGCTTTGCCTGGCGACGTCCAAAGTCGCACCCAACCGCCCGCCGCTCGACAAAATTGTTTCCCAGCTCAACGCTTTGCTCTGCGGAGGTTTGTACCTGGCTCGCCGTGCTTGAGAAGCTGGCGGTTGCTGATGCAAACTGGTCAATGCAGAGCACAAGACTGCTCGGCCTGGTGCATCAGACGTTGAACTACTCTGCTCTGCCTTCCCGGACTGGGCCAACGAAAGCGGCATAACTGCAGGCAGCATCGACCCGACGGGTGCGCTGGTCTTTGTCTATGACGGCCAGACCGAGCGCAGTGTAGCCAAGTGGAGGCTCGAATGGGACACGGACCACTGCTTGACTAGTCTGTAAGTTGACTCGGCGGTGGGTCTGCACGTGCGTTACTTTAACTGACCACGTTTGTCGCTCCCCCAGGCGCATGACCGGATGCGGCATTGCTGGCAGCATCCCGCAAGACATTGGTCGCTTGACGCAACTGAAGACTCTGTGAGCCGAGGCAGCCGGTGCTTGAATTGGTCTCGGGTTTGCTGACCCCAGACGCCGCCAGCTGGCTCGACCAGAACGAGCTTGAGGGCGAGATCCCACCTGAAATCTTCAGATTGCGTAATCTCACTTCACTGTGAGTGCGTGTGCATGTGTGCTGCAGCTTTCCCAAAGAATGACGCCTCATCCTGTGACATGATGCAGCCGCCTCGGCCAAAACAGGCTCTGTGGGGCCCTCCCAGCCAACCTGGTCCGGTTGACGCAATTGGTCGAGCTGTGAGAAGAATGGTGCCGGTGGGGCTGCCTGTGATGCTTTCTGACTATGCGATGTTCAGCAATGTTCAAGGAAACGGTCTTGTCGAGATTCCCAAAGGCCTGACTGGCCTGGCCAACCTCAAGATCCTGTGCGTGTCACCTATTGCGTGAATATTCGAAGCAGAATGCTGACGGCAAGACGAAGCAATGTCTCTGGAAACCATATCAAGATGCTTCCGCAGTCTTTGGGCGATCTGGCGTCGCTGGAGATCCTGTGTGTGGCGCTTGATGGAGCGGCGATAGCGATAATATTCTGACTTCCGGGCAAGACTTGCTTCGCAGTGCAGCTTAGAGACGGTACCCGCTACCATCACGCTGCTCAAAAACCTGCGAATTCTGTGTGTAAACGCTTGGCGCAGCTTGTGACGCCGGAATGCAGCTGACTCTGTGCTGGTATGCAGCGATCTGTCGTGGCAGAGCTTGAAAGAACTGCCCGACGACATTGGCAAGCTGCAGAGCCTCTCGACTTTGTGCGTAGCCCATTGCTACTGTCATGAGAGCTTTGGACTCGGCTGATGGGATGTGCAGGATTCTGTCTCGGAACCGCATCAGCAAGCTTCCGGAAAGCATTGGCGAGATCGTGCTTCTCGAAAAGCTGTATGCTACTGATGCCTGACAGCTCAGCCGCGGCGTGAGCTGATGGTGCTTTGCCTCAGGCTTGTGGTCGACAACGCCCTGCACACGCTGCCAGAGTCTGTGTGCGAGCTGGCCTATCTCATGGAGCTGTGAGTATGAGGCGCTTTTCTTAGGTGTCACACATGCTATTTCTGACTCTCCAGGCAGCGACTTGCAGGCCAACCAGATCGGGGTGCTTCCCGAGAACTTTGGCAAGCTCGTCCGGTTGCGAAAACTGTACGTCTGAGTGATGCTCAGGCCAGTGCTGTATTATGGCCATGTTAACAGAGCATCTGCCCAGAAACCTGAACTTCAATCAGCTCACTCAGCTGCCTGACGGCATTGGGGGACTCAAGCAACTGACTGAGCTGTGCGGTGGCGATTTGCGTGCACCTTTGCCTTGCAACTGAGCTGACTTGCGTTTGGATCCAGCAAGCTCGATGGCAACCAGCTTTCACACCTGCCCGAGTCGGTGGGACAGCTCAAGATGCTCAGGCTCATGTGAGCTGGTCAGCCTGATTGTTTACTGCAAAGACCAGCACAGCTAAGCAATCTGATACTGCAGCTCCCTCGAGGAGAACAAGCTCGAGAGCCTTCCAGAGACAATTGGTCGCCTCGACCAGCTGACAGAACTGTAAGGCAGCCATGCGTGTTCTTGCCACGGATGTTCAGCGCCTCTGACTCGCGCACTATTGCAGCCGGCTCTCGCTGAACCAGCTGAAGACCTGCCCTGAAGCCATTGGCGGGCTCCGCATGCTCAGAACCCTGCAAGTAGCCCGTGATGCCTCGAGATAGTTCCAGACAGATGCGACTGACAGGATTCCACCTGCAGCACCCTTGTTGGAAATCAGATCACGGGCCTCCCAGAATCCCTTGGCCAGCTTACTGCGCTCACCAGCCTGTGAGCAGCATCCGAACCCCCATACACCCCCACGATGCGACGCATCTAACTTGCCGTTTGTCAGCAATGTGCAGCAAAACCAGCTCACTACGGCTCCCGAGTCCATTGGCGGCTTGGTAAACCTCAAATGGCTGTAAGTTTGACGCTGCTTCTCAATGTGGATTGGTGGATGCGGCTGCCTTACAAAGTGCTGCAGCGACTTGAGCCAGAACGCCATCATCGCGATTCCCGAATCTATTCAGAGCCTGGCGAGCCTAGTCGAACTGTAAGCTATTTTATTGACGGCTTGGTTTGCGTTTGGGCATATCTGACTTTGGCCGCAATGCAGCACGCTCAACTCCAACCAGCTCGAGCGCCTGCCTGACGGAATTGGCAAGCTCAAGCAGCTTGGCTGGATGTGAGTTGCAAGTATTAGTGGGCAACTTGCTCTCGCGTTGTCTGACACTTGTACTGCGATAGCACTTTGGCAGGCAACCGCCTTGTTGAGCTTCCCGAGTCCATATCCGATCTTGAGAGTTTAAAAGAGCTGTGCGTGGGTCCCGGAGGTCGGCGTAGTGCGCGCAGCTGGGCTTGGCTGATGGCATCTACTTCTGCAGGGACTTGACCGGCAATCTGCTAACGGGCTTGCCCGAGAGGATCGGGTGTCTTATCAATCTGATCAGGCTGTATGTTTGCCTTGCTCCACGTTTCGCCCTGAGCCTGGAAATCTAACACGCATGCGGATTCAGGGATCTCACAGAGAACCGCATCTCAAGTCTGCCTAACTCGATTGGCGGCCTCTCAAATTTGCAGAAGCTGTAAGCACGTCAGCCTCGAACGACATGTGGCTGGATTTCGGCTGATTCGCGGCCATGATGCAGAATCTTGACTGGAAACCAACTCTCGAGCTTGCCAGAGTCGATCAATCGGCTCGGACAGCTCCGCCGACTGTTTGTATTCGCGATTTGAATCGGTGATGCTGGAAATGAGCTGACGCACAGATCAACGCAGCATGCTCGGAAAGAACCAGCTTTCAGCGCTCCCAGAAAGCCTTGGCGACCTTGCAAGCTTGTCAGAGCTGTGAGTTTGCGTCATAGGGATGCAGGCCTGTCATTTTGATACTGACGTTTGGCGGGCTGAAGGGGCCTTGGTGACAATAGGCTTGCGGCCCTGCCCGAGTCCATTACTCGCCTTGCACGTCTAACGGAGCTGTGAGTCACGGAAATCCTTTGAGTTGTGCTGCCTTGGTGGCTTACTTTCGCGGCTGCGAAAACAGCGATCTGGGCGACAATCAGCTCACAACGTTGCCAGCGTTTGATGGCGGGCTCAAGCAGCTCGTTTGGCTGTACGCACTCGTTGGGTGCGACTCGAGCGGATCGTGCCCTATCTGACTCGATTCCGTCGGCAGATACTTGAACGGGAACAAGCTCACGATTTTGCCTGAAACGCTTTCGGAACTCGGAAACCTCAAATGGCTGTGAGAGTACTGCGTGCAAGCCTGCTTGAACCTCAATAGTGCTCTTCTAACACTGGGCTTAAAGTGATGTGAGCAACAACAGCATCACCTCTCGGCCATTGTGGCTCGAGTTGCTTCACAACGCACGCATGTGGGTGGTGCGTCGGTTGCAGCCTGCTGAGGCAGCAAAGCTGACTGGCCGGCGACATGTGCAGCGTGGAAGGCGGCAATCCGTACAATCGCGCAAGTCAGGCGGACGCCTGATGCCACATCATTCTGAATGTAAACCAAACATTGAATCACAACAGAGGAGCATGTGGTTTCAGCGGGGAAGATATGATGACAGATCCGAGATGCTGGGAAAGCATAGCACGCACAAGGCAGGCACCAGACCGATTTTGCTGAGTTTATTGTGTTGTGACGGGATGTGCTGCGCGGCTAGCGCGAGATCTGGCGGCCGGAGTTGCCAAGACAAGCTCGTCCCGGCAAGGAAAGTAAAATGAAATCAGAAATGAATCAGGGATGGGAGGAGAATGTTGCAGAGAGAAGAAACGCACATCGAGAATGACCAAATGAACACACGAATATCGGCGGCAGCAATAAGCAGTTGCAACCGGCCTGCCATCGTAAGCGACAAGAAGGGTGTCTATCTCGGAGCGAAACTTGTCAAGACAAGAACGGCCTGGAGTGCGTCTATGTCGGGGATCTGGTCCTGGTCAATCTGCATTGCCTCGTCATGGTTGAAAAGCGCGAGCGTTGCGGCGTGGTCGGGCGTTTGCGAGCTCGAGCAGTGTTGATGAGATGTGCTTTTAGGATGCCATCCGGGCGGCGGGCCATCTCGTGGGTCGAGGAGCATGCGGTGCGACTTTGTTGCGAACTTTGGTTTGCTTGCCGGTGACGAGCATGCGGCGACGAGGCCGCCAACGATGGGGCCGGCGTCGCGGGGCGTTGGACAAACGGCCGGATGCGTGAAGAAGTCGCCGGAGCATACACACGCTGGCAGAAGTGTGCTTGGTGCCGGCAGATCTGGACACGTCGGGGTCGCCAAAGCGGGATCGACAGACATTGGCGAGGGGAAGCACGGCTCTTGAGTGCGCAGGCGCGCGGGGATCGAGATGCAGAGCGGCGGGGGCTCCGTTGGAGGGAAAGTTGGGCTAGCTGTGGGAGTGGTCGGTGCGCGGGTTGCAACGGCGGTCGTGGCGGCCGAGTGGTCGTCGCTGTTGGAGGGCAGCCTCGGCCGGGGATTAGCAGACGGGTCGCAGTCCGCGAGTTGCATCGTGAGACATGCATGCGACGACGGTGCAGCCTGCGGGTCTGAGACTGCGGCCGGCTTGCGGCCGGCTTGGTTGCGAAACGAGGACGGCGTCGTGTAGTCTGTCTCAATGCATGCCGCCGTCGATGCCGCGATGGCGCCTTGAACGCTCGCGGCGAGCAGCTCGTCGATCTCAGCGAGCACCTTGCGCATAGTCGACGGCAAGCGGGTGGGTTCAAAGTCGGCCAGGTGTGCAATTGATTCACGGAAGGCGTCGAACTCTGCCGGCGCAAGCATGACGGCAGCGGCTTGGATCTCGGCGGCCTCAAATGCCGATTGCGGCGATGCTGGAGTGACGGCGGCGAGGATGGTGGCGGCGGCCATGTTGGCGGCGGCGTCTTGGGCGGCGGTAGATGCTCCGACGCTGAGATCGCCCGCGGCTGCTTCTGCGCTTCGGCCCGCGGCGGCGGCTGGCGATCTCAT
>JADGIZ010000409.1:0-14129 GCA_027604665.1 Polyrhizophydium stewartii | reverse complement strand
TTCTCGAGTGAGGCGTAGCCAGTCCACATAGGCACTCGGCGCCGCGTTTGTTTCTTGCTCTTCAATGAACGCAGCTTTTCCACCCCGAATGTTCTTCGGCCGTTCGATTTTCATTACCAACCTCGCATATGTCTGATGGATTTTGTCGTTTTCGGTTTTTCCCAAGGATCCCGCGATGGACTTTCAGGTGCGCCGAAAACGCTCGACGCCGGGCTGCTGCGAGCTCGTCTGCTGCTGCGCCGCGGGCAGCAGGCAGCTCTGGTGCCTCATCCGATTGCCTGGTTCGCCTGCACGGTGCTGACGGCCGGTGCAGAACCGCGCAGGCTCCAAGCCGGGCTCGGGCGGTGTCGCCGGACACTCGGAGACCGAGGTCGGCCGCCGCGAGAGGCTGCGCCGGTTGGCGCTCGAGACCATTGACCTGGCCAAGGACCCGTACTTCATGAAGAACCACCTGGGCACGTACGAGTGCCGGCTGTGCCTGACGCTGCATACGACCGAGGGCTCGTACCTGGCGCACACGCAGGCGCGCAAGCACCAGATGAACCTGGGCCGCCGTGCGCAGCTCGACGCCCGCAGCTCGCAGGGCCCGTTTGTCGGTCACGGCGCTCCGATGGGCGGCGGGCCGGGCGGCTTTGGCGCGGGCGCAGGCGTCGGCGCCGGGGCTGTTCCGGCGCCCGGCGCGCAGGCCGCCCCCGCAGTCCGCCGCGCCGTCATCAAGATTGGCCGCCCCGGATACAAAGTCACCAAAGTGCGCGACCCGGTCACGCACCAGTTTGGCATGCTGCTGCAGATCCACTACCCGCAGATCGCCGACGGCATCAAGCCGCGGCACCGCTTCATGTCGGCGTACCAGCAGCGCATCGAGCTGCCCAGCAGGCACTTTCAGTACCTCCTGATTGCCGCTGAGCCGTACGAGACGATTGCCTTTAAGATCCAGAGTTTCGAGATCGACATGGGCGAGGGTCGGTTCTGGACGCACTGGGACACAGACACCAAGCAGTTCCATCTGCAATTCTTCTTCAAGGCCGAGCGCGGGCCTGCGGTCGCTGCCGCCGCAATGCCGCCAAACTAAAGATTGCTTCGCTGAGACGATATTACCACGCACATCAGACCCAAATCCATGGACGTGCGATCAGTGCTGTCCGCGCTTTGGAATGCACGAGGGATTGGAGGGATGTGAGGTCTGAATGGGATGCGGTGCGGAAATGGCCAGCCCTTACATGACTCGGCGAATCCGCGCATTCAAGACTGAAGCGTATCCTGTGCTTTATGCCTACATTTGGGCGTCGGGGCATGCGAGATTGTGGTCTGATTGGATTTGGATGTCAGCGTGAGAGAGATAGATTGGGATTCTCAGCTACCAATGGACAAGAGCTCGATCTGCCAGAAACACACAGCGTCAGTCCATCCAGTTGGTAATATATCGTCAACCGAGCTTCAGAGAGCTCGCGAGACGCACGTCAAACAGCAGCACGCTCTTTGGCGGGATCACGCCCTTGACGCCGTTATCGCCGTAGGCATAGCTGGGCTGGATTGTAAAGTTCGAGCGCTCGCGCAGCGACATGGAGGGCACACCCTCGTCCCAGCCCTTGATGACCTTGCCCATGCCGATGGCGACCGAGAATGGCTTGCCTCGGGCCCGGGACGAGTCGAACACACTTCCGTTTGTAAACTGCGAGACGGGTGCATGGTCAGCACTCGCTCTCATGCGCGGGGAGCGTGCATTGGCCGCCAGACCACTCACAGTGCCAACGTCTGCGGGCATCGGTGGGTCAGCTTCCGCCGCGAGACAAGCATGCGCTCGCCAGCGCCCGCAGACTCACAGTGCACGGTGACGGTCTGGCCCTACGTGCGCCGAAAGCGACGTTGGCGGTCAGTCGGCGCCACAAGCACACATGGAGACACTGTCCAGCGCCATGCCTGCTCACCACGGCCGGGTACGTCTTGCCGTCGCCCTGCGTGAGGACGACCTTGCTCCAGAACTGGCTTGTGGGCGTAGTGCCGGCGGCCGGAGCTGCGGGCGAGCCGTCGCCGTTGCGCAACAGCGTCGTCCCGAAATAGAGGTAGGCCGCCACGCCGATGCACGCCGTGGCCAGGAAGGCCAGCGCGAGCAGGAGCACCGTGCGCTTGGAGAGGCGCGAGCTGCGGTGCGAGCTCGCATGTGCTTCCTGCGGCTCGTACGAGTGCGCGCGCTGCTGGTGCTGGCCGGGCGGCGGGTACGTTGCGTCGCGGCCCATTGCGGCCGTTGGGGTGTGGCGGGAAAGTGCAGCAATGTCTCCGAATCCGCTTCTGATGGCGCTTCTCCCCACGGCATTGCCCCAACAAAGCTGCCGGATGCACCCTTTCGAAAAGAGCAAGTGCCCAAGAGCGAAGCATCGCGGCAGATGGACATCCAAACCGATCGGTTCATTCCGCCGCGTTAGAACGGGACTGCGTCTGACCTCGGCTTGCGCGGCGTGAAGCGAGTGCACACATTGCCGTGGCCGGTGCAATGGGCGCGCTTGAACGTCGAGGGCACAAACGCTCGCACCATGCCGTGATGTGCGAGAAAGTCGTCAATGACGCCGCCAAAATGGTTGCCAAGGCAATGCATGGTGGGCCGCATCTCGTTACTGACCCACGATCGAGCGGCGTCGGTCAGCTGGCCTGTCGGGGGCAGCTTCTCGCTGATCCGGATTATGGCGTTGATCTTTTCGGTCGGCGTCGCGAGGGAGGCGATCTGCAGGCGCCCGTCGAGGTTGTCCTTGGGCAGCAGGCCGCTGGAGCTCGTGCGCGCACGCTTTGGTGCGCGAGAAGCCGTCCGCTTGAGTGCGCCTTGGGCGTACTCGGCCAGCTGGCCGTCTCGGCGGTCGTCGCCTTTGGACTTGAGGCCAGAGCCGCTGAAGACGCCAGCGTCGTCAACCGAGACATCGCCGTCGTCGATATCGAGGTATACACTCTCGTCTGCATCTTCGTCGTGGTCCATATCGTCCAGCTGCCGTCCGTCATCGTCTTGCCGCGCAGAGCCACCAGAGTCGCCGGGAACTTGTGCACTGAAGCTGTCGACGGTTGGGTAGCTTGTCTTGGCGATGCGCCGCTTCTGGCGCGGCTGTCCCAGCAAGGGCGTACCAAACGACCCTGGCGTGGCCTGCACGCTGTCGCTGGCTTGTGCGATGGATTTCTTGTCGCGGTGGCTCCAGATGCCCTCGACGTCCGCTAACACGACCGGCGGCGGCGCGGGGGGCTTCGGCGGGAGAGGCAACGGAGGCTGCGGCGATGCCTGCGCCGAGCTCGCCTTTGCGGAACCAGCGATCGACGGCTGGCGGGCAGATGCGGATATCTTTGCGTTCAAAGCGCGCTGGAGTGCAAGATCGTCGCCGTTCTCAGAGGAGGCGAGCATCAGTGCGTGGTTCGATGCCGAGCCTTCTTCGCCGTCGCCCACAGTGAGCCCAAGCCAGGGCGCTGACAACGGAGCTTCGGGCGAGGATTCAGAGTACCGTTCCGCCGAGTCAGCGGCGGCAGCGTCTGCGGTTCGTGATGCGTGTGATGTCTTGATGGCGCCGTTGGTCGATGTGCCTGCAAAGGTGGCGTTGCTCGCATCGCGGAGCCCCCGATCGTATGCTTGCTTGAGAGCCATATCGACAAGCCGCTCAAGCTGATCAATCTTTTCCGGGGACTCATTGACGAACAGCTGGCGGATCCGGTTCCTGAGCCACTCGTCCATCTGAGCCCCGTTCAGAAGCTGCGAGCCGTCAACCGGTTCGTCGTTGGCTGATTCGCAGTGCGTCTCGACGTAGATTCGGGCATATTCCAGCAGCGGCATATCCTGGACCGGCCTGTTGTTGGCGACGTCTGCCGGCGGCAAGTCGTTTGGAAATCGCGTCGGAATCCACTTTGGCACCGCGATTCGCAAGGCTTGCGTGGCACTCAGCTGAGCGCTGGAGATCAGCGCTCGAGCGTCTCTGATGTACATGTCGACGGTCCGGTGCCGAGCGCAGGAAACCAATGCGCCGCGATCAGCGCCGCCGAGCGCCGCCAGGAGATGTGCCGTCTTCCAAATGCTGCGAACGCCGACGCTCGTGTCTTCGCCCATGGCGCCGCGGATCGCCTTGCTTATGCGCGAGTGCAGCGTCGTGTAGCTGAGCGGACCGCAGACGTCACGACTGGACGAGAGCATGGGGAACAGCTGGCCGGATGTGAGGCCGGTGCGATGCAAGTAAAGCATCAGATGGCGCACGGGGCACATCCATGGCGTGTCCTTGTCCGGATGCAGGTACAGGAGCGCGGCCTGGGTTTCGGCTTTGCCGGCGAGCGAGATGCACACGCTTTGGATGATGCTGTTGCTGTCAAAGAGGCACGCGCGCGTCTTGATGAAGCTTGTCGTGGCTGCCACAGGGTCGTTATCGTCGGCAGGCTCGTCCAGCAGAATTTCGAGGGCCTCGCCGGGGCGTATAATGAGCTTGAGCGACACAAGCAGCAGCGTCCAAAGTTGCAGGTTTTCAATGCGGTTTGAGCCCATGAGCATGTTGTAAATCAGACGCAGGTCGTGCATCATGAGATAGCCTTCAATGGAAAGATTCGGAGCCGGCGTGCGCATGCGCAGCGAGCGCTTGCGCATCGTGCGAAGGATCTCTTGCAAGTTGGGATGTGTCATGGGGTCGCCCGTGTGCATCGGATGCCAGCCACGACCAGGCGGATGCCGCGGATGCGTGCACGGGCGGGTAGCTGCGGCTTCTTGGGCGGAAAGGGCCGCGCACGCCGGGCACGCTGGAACAAACGTCTCGGTGTGGTGGTGCGAGCGATGCATGACCGAGATTACCGACGCAAGCTGCTCGAGATTTTGGGTCGACTCCCAGCTTCCGACGGCAAGTAAGGGCTCGTTGAGAACCGTGACGGCGGACTTGCCGTCCTGGTGTAGGACTGGCGAGCCGCGGTCGAGGAAGCGATAATGGATGTATGCCGCCAGGGTGCCAGGGTCCAACGCGGGCACAGATGGTGGATTGGTGGGCTCCGGGGGATAGTCGATGAGCATGACAGCCGAGTTGTAGTCGCCGACCAGTGCGCAGAAGCGACGCAGTGCTGGATGCCGCGGGCGGGCCGTGGTGGTCGCGACGATGGTTGCGAATTGACACAACATCAGTGCGATGTGAGATGCAATGCAAGGGATATGCAGCAACGATCTCACCGGCGGCATGCTTGGTGTACGTGCGCCGCGAGTTCTCGCTCAGATTGGGCACCTGCGGCCAGTCGTTCAGGTTGATGCGGCCATGCGCCAGTCCGTACTTGTCCAGCACGGCCTGGACGCCCGCCTCAAAGGCCGCCATGGCCTGGTCGGGCACGGCGGCGCCGAGCCGTGATTTGCGTGCCGCACCTTGCCCTGCGGCTTTGGTTGGCTGAGCGAGATATGGGTCATCGGCGGCGGGACCGGTCTCGGTGGATGGCGAGGGCGGATCGGCGTCGAGCTCGGGCAGGTCGGAGACTGGGTCGATATGGTGCATTCCCTCCGTGGGTGCTTTTGTGGCCAGTTTTTTTCCACCCGCAGAAGCCGCGGCGGAAGATGCAGGAGCGGGTCAGCGGTGCGGCCCAGGGTATGTTCTGATGGGCGGTGAGGGGGTGGACGGGAAACAGGCGGGCGAACGCGCACTTTTCGGCTGAGCCACGGGCGCAAGCTCGGCGGTGGCAGAGCCTGCGGGCCGGCCGCGGGTGCCCAGCGACTCGGACGCATGGGGCGTCGCGGGCCGCGCGGACGACGCGAGGGCCTGGTCTCGCTGCTGCTGCATAGCGCTTGCGGGCCAAAAGGCGCTGAGTCGGTAAAGAGAGAAATTCGAATTTTCAGCTGGTTTTGGCCGACTCATAAGACGCAAGAATGAAATTCGAAGTTTCGTGTCTGTGGGACGTTAGTAACCGGAAATCGACCATAATACATGGGGGGTCGAGGTGGCCGCGTGCGGTGCTATCTTTGCCTCGCCTGACGCCCTGTACGCCCACGTGCGCCAAACACACATTGACTGCAAGAGCAGGGGCCAGCAGCGCATCAAGCGCAACTGGATTGGCTGCAACGAGTTTTTCAGGCACAAAGAGATCGGTTCGCACTTCAAGACGCACTTCCCGAACCATGCTGTTGTCTGCACGATGTGTTGCAACATCTGTGCTGCCCCTTGCCGTTCTTCCAAACCCGGCTGCCACACAAAGGCCACGGGGGATCTGGGATTCTGATTTGCAGGCGCGACACTGACCTCATGCAACATCCCTGCAGACCTGCCGCAAATCCGACAAGCCGCTCAAAACCTGCAAGACGCACCTGACCAAGACTGGCTACTGCAAGACCATTGCACTCGGCGCAGCCACCCCGTCGCAGAGATCTTACATGGTGGCTGGGCTCCGAATCCACGACGAGACATCCAATTGCACAAGCATTGGCAAAATTGTGAGTTGCGCCGATCTGTCTGCTGGTGCCTGTCGCTTGCACGGTGTGCCGAAATCTCTGTTGTGCTGCTGTTGTTGCTGACTGTTGCTCACTTTCTGCCACACCTACTTGCTGCTTGCTGCAGGCGGCCGACCTGCACGACATTGCACCCATGCAGGTTGATGGTGCGGTCGAGGGCGACGTCGCAGCAGGCGGTGCCAACGCAGCAGTTGCAGCGACTGGATCTGCTGCGAATATGGTGCGTTTGCCTGTTTGCGGTTGGTCTGTGCCTCGGCCATGGCTGACGAGCATCCACTCTGCCGATCCAACAGCCTGCAGCCCCTGTAACCGCATCCAAGCGCAAGCGCAAGAAAGGCAAGGCAGTGCAGCAGAGTGCTGCTCCGGACAAGGGCAGCAGCGAGGATGTTTTGGCCTCAGACGCTGAGTGAGTGTATATGGCTGATGCGGCTGTTAAGCAGATTGCTGACTGCGGCTGCTCATCTTGCCTGCTTGCACCCACTCGACTGCTTGCACCAACTCGTCTCCAGTCAACCACAGTCGAAACGACAGCGCCGCCAGACACAGCGCACACTCATCGAGGGCGTAACGCAACAAGCTCTTCCTGCAGCCAGGAGCAGCGACCAGATCCGTGGGTTGCTTCCAAAGATTCGTGAGGTATGTTGACTCTGTTTGCTGTTGGTCTGCATCACAACTCCGGCTGACGCGCAGGGCAAGACGGTCTGCTGGGTCAAGGAGCACCGCACCAGCAAGTGTTGCTCCACGTGAGGCAAAGAGATGCAGCAGGCGGTGCTGCACAAGCAGCTGCCGCCGACCGAGGATGGGCTCAAGGCCTGGGCACGGAGCAAGCAAGACAGGCAGATCAAGCGCAAGGCCCATTTACTGGTCAAGCTCGCCCGCAAGCACATCCAGCCGGATAATCAGCAGGCCTTCCCCCTCAGCATCTCACTGCGGCCCCTGCCGATCACGCAGGACGAGGCGGACATGGCCATCAAGTTCGCCCTGAGTGAGGCCACATCCCGAGTCGCAGCTCGCCTGGAAAAGGCTCTCACTGCTGCCTTGCAGGCTGCCGCACAAGGTGATGTCCTCGCATCGCATTGCATCTGCTGCGTCTCGTGCTGACACACTCGGCGCACATGCAGATGCCGCCCAAGCCGCCCCTGCTGCCTCTGCACCCGCACCCATGGATAGCAATGGATCCAACGGTCGGTGTCGCATCGCCTTCTCGTGCCTTCCATGCAACTGACACTTGCTGCTCCTCACGCTCCCGGCGGGGGTGCCAACGCGGCCCGCCAGCAGGCCAACCGCAAGAGGCAGCCACCTCCCGTCGTCGACCACAAGCTGTCTCGGCTGCCGCCTGTGTCAGTCATGCCGCGGCTCAAAGGCGCCGATCGCATGGTCGCCCGCAACTGCGACGCCAAGAACCTGATCGAGCCCTGGGGCCTCCGCCACTGCGACCATTGCGACACCATCTGGTGCCGCGACAAGAACGCATGCATCAACATGCACTTGCGCGCCATGTTCTACTTGCGCCAGCCTCAGCATTTCGATGAACAAGGCATGACCTTCAGGGAAGACGGCCCACTGTAATTGCGCCGTCGACAACACTCTCAAGCATGATGTGCGGCCACTGCTGCACACTCCTTTGCCTCGGCCAGGAAACCAGAGGTGCTAATCTGCACCATTCAAAGTTCTTAATGAGTGAGTTTCTGTGTCTTGATTGGGCGCCCGAGGCCGACTGCTGATCGTTGCGGTTTGAATATTTGAAAGATGGCATTTCCGCTCGGCGCGGCGTGCACGGTTGCGCTGGCCGCTGCGGCTGGCGCACAAGGCGTGCACGCGGCGCTGGCGCAGTCGGGGAGCGTCTCTGCCGACGGCGTGGCCCGACGGTCCTCAATTCGGTGCGTCAAGGCGGCGACGGGCTGGGGCGTCCCGCCGGGTTGCTGACAGCCGAGCACTGCCGTCGACAGGCTGCCGTTCGACGCCGTGTTGCGAGCGAGCAACGCAGCGACCACGGGCGCATCGAACCTGTACCAGACGCTGGCGGCGACCATCCAGCTGGGCACGCCCCCCGTGACGCTGTCGGTCGTGCTCGACACAGGCTCGCCGTCGTTCTGGGTCACATCGGCCCTGTGCGTGCAGGGCAACGGCTGCCAGGCAGCGCGCAAGCAGCTCTACAACCCAAACAAAAGGTGCGGCGCATGCCCGCCCGCCCGCTTGCCGGCCGTCGCCTGCTCGCTGGCTGTGCGTGCGAGCCGGTGCCCTCTGGACCCAGCCAGAGGCCCGCGCCGCAGCAATACCCGACCTGCGGCAGGCCCCGATTTTCGCTGACCTCCATCCTGTGCCACCGACCCCCGCCAGCTCGACGGCCGCAAGCACGGGCCTCGTGGCCCAGCGCAGCTACGGCGACGGCACGTCGGTGCAGTTTGAGATCTTCAACGATACTCTGTCTATTGCGGGCGTCGATGTGCCCAACCAGCCCGTCGGCGCGGCAGTGTATTTCAAGGACCCGACGCACGCCGCCACGGATGGCCTCATTGGTCTTGCGCCGCCAAACGTCCGGGACCCCGTCGGCGTGTTCGGCAACCTGCGCTCGGCGTTCACGCGCAGCATGGTCTCGTTCTACTACAACCGCAAGGTCATCAGTATCGACGCCTCGGGGCTGGTGCCCAACGCCGGCGAGATCACGTTTGGCGAGCCCAACCGTGATCGCATGGCCGGCGAGTTTGCGTGGCTGCCCATCAACTCGACGGCGCCATACTGGCAGACCGTTGTCGACAGTATGACGGTCAACGGTGTCACCGCGCAGGCCAATGTGCAGGCGCTCATGTGCGTGTTGGCGAGAGACAGCCGGCTGCATCGGCGGCTCATGGAGACTGTTGCTGACAAGTGTGCACAGCGATACAGGCACAACGGATGCGATTATAACGCCCGCGCTGTTCGCTCTTGTGACTCGCGCAATCGGCTCATCGCTGGTGAGCTCCCCACGTATCTGCATACAAGCGCAGTACGTATCACTAACCCCTGACAAACACAACGGCAGAATGTCACGACGCAAGTCTTTGACTGCTCGGTCGCCAAGTCGCTGCCGCCCATCACCTTCAGGATGAGCGGCATGGACTTCCTCATCCCATGGCAGAACCAAGTTATTGTCAAGAATGGCGTATGCTACACCATCTTTTCGCAGGGCTCTGCCACCGAGATGATCCTCGGCGCCAGCTTCCAGCGCGGCTTCTACACCACATTCAACTTTGACAACTCGTCCATTGGCATCGCGCGGCTAGCCGAGGACCAGACTGGCTCGTACGATCCGTTCGAGGGAAACATGGGATCTACCAAGAACGGCGCCGGACGGGCACGGAGTGGATCCGTCGCTGCTCTCGCTTCGCTCGTCGTGGCTCTCGCGGCGGGGATCGCACTGCTGTGACGATGCAGATTAAACGCATCCGCCTTCATCTCGTTTCAGTGAGATTCCTGTCGCCAGGTACCACGAATGCTGGGCTATTGAATTCAGACCTGGTGGGGTTTAGGCCCGGATCATGCCGATGCCCTCATGATTGGAGACAGAAATCAGCTCCTTCATTGTTGTTTCTTAAAAACGAGAAAGGAAGGCCTCCGTAAACGCGGCCACCGGGGCTCCGGTGACGCGCGCCAGGCTCAGACCACCAATGGACTTCTCGGCACTGCCGGCAATATCGACATGGGTGTAAGAAACGGGCTTGTCTGCGTCGAGCCCGTGGTTGACAATGCCCGATGCAATCGACATAAACGCAGCAGGATATTGGTGTCCGCGCGGCGTGCGCGACGACGGCGCGCTGTTGGCCTGGCACACATCCTCAGTGACGCCCGAGGGCTGGATGAGGTCATAGTCCTCGCGGCGCAGCGTGGTCGTCTCGAACGGGTCGCCGATAACATGTCCAGCCTTGAAAAGGCGCCCGCTGACGCCGCTCTCGCGCGCGGGGCCGTTGTCGAGAGAAATCGAGTATCCCTCGCCGACCGAGAGCACGGCATGGCCAGTGAGTGTCGCCACGGTGAACAGGCGCGATGGGGCCGAGCCAAACTCGGGAGACAGCGCGCGCTCCTTGGCCTCGGCCAGCAGATCCGTCATCACCATGCGGCCCTCTGCATCCGTGTTGCCGACCAGAACGCGCACACCAGCGCGGCTGAGCAGGATCTCGTCCGAGACATACGAGCCGGCGCCGATACTGTTGCGCACAAAGCCCAGCGTCGCGGTGACATTGACATGCTCGGGCTTGAGCAGCGAGACTGTGCGCAGGAATCCGGCGCACGCCGTAGCACCGCACTTGTCGCGCGACATGCCGCGCATGTGCCCATCCGTCTTGACGTCGGCGCCGCCCGTGTCATAAGTGACGCCCTTGCCAACAAAGAAGAGGCTGAGGGCAAGTGTCAGCATATCGGCAAGATCCACGCCCGCTTTGCATGTGAGGCCATCAAACGCACTTTTCCTTGACTTTGGACTGGTCCGGCGCGCGGTACTCGAGACGCACGACGGCTGGGTGGTGCGCAGGGACAGCGTACGAGCACCTCGCAACGGCGTTAAGGAGTGGATACTCCTTGCCAAGGACGGCGGGATCCGTGACGACAGTGACGGCGACATTTGGCGCGTCCTTGAATGCCGCGCGGATGTACTCGGCGCAGCGCAGCGGCGCCATGCGCTCTGGGTCCGCGCCGCCCATGTCGCGGGCAACGCGGCGGCCGGCCTCGACGGCGGCGGCCCAGCTCGCGGCGCGCTCGACCAGCGCATGGTTGGCGTGCGCTGCGCCGGACGCAACAGCGACGTGCACGGCGTCGAACGGCTCTGCGGGGCGGCCGTTGGCCGCGGCGTGCTCGCGCGCCTGCAGCGGGACGTAGGCGTCGTCGAGCAGGCCGAGGAGCACGGCCTCGAGCGTACGCCCAAAGTCGCGGGCGACGCGGGCAGCCGCGGGCTTGCCAGCCGTCGCATCGACCGGGTCGTCGAGCAGCACGACTGCCGGGCGGCGCATGCCGGCCGCGCGGGCACGAGCCGACGCCGCGCGAGCCGCATCGGCGAAGCGCCGCACGTCGTCCGTGTCGCCAAGCACGCCCGCGACAGGCGAGAGCACGATGCGGCTGCCGGGCACGCCGTGGGCGACCGCCAGCGCGGCGCCCTTCTCGGCGGTTCTGTCGGCGGCGATCAGCGCGCTGACGGCAGGCAGCGCGGCGGGCCAGGCGCCGGCCAGCGCAGCCAGGGCACCGGCAGGCTGTGCGCTGCTCCATGCCGCAGCAGGCGTCAGCGCAGAGCGCACAAGGACCAGGCCGTCGGCCTCGGCCGCGAGCGCAGAGGCAGCCGGCAGGCGGAAGGCTCGCAGCAGTGTCGTCATGATCTTGAGGTGAAATCCGCTTCTGCCGACACACGAGCCATGAGCAGCGCGGCCCACACCCACACGCACGACGGATCGTGCTGCGCCGCGGCAGCCGCTGCAAGCGGCGTGGCGCAGAGCATGGGCGAACTCGACTTTGAGCGCTCTGTCCACGGCGCCGCGCAGCAGGGCAACTTCGCCCGGCTCGAGGCACAGCTGCGGCGTGCCGGCGCAGCGTCCTCGCTCGACGCTGCCGGGTTCACGCCGCTGCACTACGCCGCACGGCAGGGCCACCTGGACGCCTGCCGCCTGCTGCTTGACGCAGGTGCAGATCCTGGCGCGCAGACGCCCGAACTGCGCACCACGCCGTTGCACCGTGCCGTGCTGGCGGGCCATGTGAACGTCTGCCGGCTGCTGCTCGCCCGTGGCGCGGACCCAGACGCCGTCGACTCTGACGGCCGGTCTCCCGCATCCATCGCGGCAGCGTCCGGCAACGATGCATTGCGGGAGATGCTGGCTCGCGCTGGACGCGATTCAAGTCGTGGCAGCGCACGAAGCTGAGGAAGCAGAAGCTGTATTCGAAGCGGTGTCATAAAGGCGTGCCCGTCAGCTCATTCTGACCAGATCCACAAGGTTTTCCTTGGGCTCGCGCATGCTGTCCGGGAAGAACTCGAGCAGCGACTCGTAAAGCTCTGTGCGCAGCATGTACGTGTCTGGTTGCAAATCAGACGGTCAACGGCCCCGGTGCGGTCGGATCCCAACAAAATGCCACGCAACGCACCATTGACCCTCGACTCGCCAACGTCCATGGCCATTCCGCCCGACGAGGCGCCAACAGCCGACGCGCCGCCGGCGGCAGCAGGGTCCCTGCGCGTCTCCGCGGCCCACTGGAACAGGCACGCAGACAGCTCGCGGAATGCCTTGGATTCTGCCTCGTCGGTATGGTTCACGCACTGCGACACCTGCGTTTGCAGATACTGCAGCGCCTGGTGCGGGTCGCGTCCGGATTGGCACATCTCGCGGAAGCGCTGGCGCCTGATCTGGAACCGTGCGCGCCTGAGCACGTCCTCGGCGTTCGGTCTGAAGAGCAACGATAGAGAGAGAGAGAGAGAGAGAGAGAGAGAGAGAGAGAGAGAGAGAGAGAGAGCGTGTGTGTCGCAAAGAGAGCCGAGCATGGGCAGACAGGATCAAAAGCAATGTACATGGAGTTGAGAGGATTGCTCGGGGCACATGAATCATTGGCGGACAGTGTGGGGGGAGGTAGAGGACAGATCTCGACATGGAAGCATCGACAGCAAAGAGTGCCTCGCGAGACAGGGAGAGAGCGTGAGAGAACAGCGTGCGCGACGAGGTGCGGTCCGAGCCGGAGTCGAGCCGCATCAGGTGTCAAACAAGGAAAAGAAGCGACGGAGCGAGACCGAAAGCTTGAGCGGTCCGTCCGGCACGCATCTGTTCAGCGGACGCAGAGGCCTCTCCCCCCATGTCAGAGGCTTCAGGCAAGCGAGTAGTGGCTCGACGAGAGCGGAGCGCCCGCCTGCGAGCCCATGTCGCCGGTCATGTAAAACGAGGCCGAGCCCGACAGCGGCGAGTCCGGCCCCGCATGGTACGAGTCTGCGCCGTCGTCGTCCGTGTGATACATGGAGGCATTGTCCTCGTGGTGGAGCTCGAAGCTGTCGAAGCTGTCGAGGCTTGTGTGGCTCTCGTTGGTTGGATAGAGATAGTGCGAAGCATGCGTGAGCGGATGCATGCCGTGGTGGTGGAAGGGATGGCCAACGAGGCCGCCGGCGGCCGAGTGTTGGAGCGCCGTCAGATCCGGGGCCGACGCCGAGGCCATGGCGACGGCGTGGGCGGCGGCGGCGTTGGCGGCAGCCTGGGCGGCCTTGCGGGCCGAGCTCGACGTGAACTGGCGCTCCTTGCGCGGGGCGTCGACGCACGAGTCCTGCTTGTTAATGCGGATGCAGCGGCCGCAGGGGCGGTTCTCGTCGCACTTTTTGCAGGCCGACTTGCAGTGCACGCAGGCGATCTTGACCTGGGCGCGCTGGGCACGGGTGCGCGGCGGGGCGGGCAGGGGCGAGGGCAGCTGGGCCGGCGCGGGCGTCGGGCTGGCGGCAGCCGGCGTGGAAGCTTGTGGCGGGGGCAGCGGGGCGCGTGCGGCGGCAGTGGCGGCGGCGGCCTCGTCCTGGGCGGCAGCGGCGGCGGTCAGGCTGTGCATGCTGGCGCGGCGCGCGCGCTGGGACATTGCGCGACGCAGGCGGCCTGTGGGCGGGAATGACGGCGTCCTGGGTCAGCACGGGCAGATTCGGCAGGGCGGACGGCGATGCACAGGCCCATGCAGCGCCGGCGCCGGCGCCGATGTGCGTGTGTGTGCTCGGGGGAGTGCAAGGGCG
>JADGIZ010000408.1:0-14145 GCA_027604665.1 Polyrhizophydium stewartii | reverse complement strand
AGCATGATGTGCAGCCGTTGCTGCACACTTTGATCTTTCAAAGAAACCAAGATTGCTTACCAGCTTTATCTAACGTTTTTTCCCCCGGAAAGTCTCAGTGCTTCGCAAACGTCTCTTTTCATTGAGGCGCGGAACTAAAGCGTTGCTTCGGTCATGAAGATACCCTCCTTCTCAAGCTCGTGCATGATCGGAAATGCGAGCTCGGGGGTCATGGGTGCAATCACGCCCTTTGTGGTGATCTTTCCGTCAAGGATGAGCTGGGTGGTGATGGCACACGGGACGCCGACGGTGGTGGCCATGGCCGAGTCGCCGCCGGGCACGCCAAACCACAGGCCGGTCGAAGTGCGGGTCTCCTGAAGGAGCATCAGAGAGCGCGTGAGCTCAAGCACATCGACCAAACGAGATATATGCAACTAGCACGCACCTTTGCTCCGCTCGGCCACTCAATGTCAAACTTGTGCTGCAGCATGACCATGTCGCGTTCGTCCGGAGAATACTGCATCTTCTCCTCGAGCGTGGCGCACAAAGTGTCAAGAAGGTTGCCCCGGCGATGGACGGGCGTGTTCGAGAACATGCCGAGCCTATGGTTGTTTGTTGCAGTCAGCAGAAAGCGATGGAACTATACAACGGCAACCAGATGCACGGTCACGCACCACTTGAGGCCAGTAATGATGCGGCGGGCCTCCTCTCCGGAAAGTCCTGCCTTTGCTGCCACGAGCGAGATGAGATGACTGCGGTGTGTAGTTGCTTAGTTTTCTGGCTCGCATAGGCATACACGATTGCAGAGCGTCACTCACGCCTCGGATGTATCCTCGGTGCCAAGGGCCTTGGCGAGAACAGCGTTCTAGACTTGGATGTCAGCGGGTGTGTGTGCGTGTGGCGAGTCCTCAAAGAAAGCTGCTCACCCAGGCGATTTCGGCGGCGTTGGCGTGCAGGTGGGAGACAGGCTCGTCGCTGAGGAAGCCCAGCGAGACGAGAACCTTGACAAACTTGGGAAAGCCCTGGTACCTGAGAGTGCCGCGGAGGACAGTCTTGCACTCGGGGATGCTGTACCGCTCAGTGTAAGGCGTCGAGTCGCGGTTCGGATAGCCCTCGAATGCGAATGCGGGGTAGATGTAAATGGGCTTGGCGATGTCCATCAGGTTGGCGCCTGGAACCTCGACAATCTTTCCGTCCTCCCAAAACTTTGCGTTATTGCGCAATGCCAGGAGCACGCCGCGCGAGGACCAGCTGAACTTGTAGCCGAGGGGGTTGTTGGAGGCCTCGGGCGCGGGCAGGCCACCGCAGTACGAGAGGAACGAGACGATCTGCATCAAAGCAAAGGACGTCAGCGATCGGAATCGAAGATCACACAGACATAAAGAGCAACCTTGCCGCCCTGCTTGTGGACCTCGTCGATGGTCTTGATGGCATAGAGATGGTCGATTCCAGGGTCGACGCCAATCTCGTTAAAGACAGTGATGCCCGCGTCCTTGGCGCTGCATCAGCGGGAGATGGTGGTGGTCAGTCCGCGGTGATTGACGGCGATGGGGAGTGGGAGATGCGCGCAGCAACCCACGCCTGGTCGTGCTCGAGCATA
This sequence comes from Polyrhizophydium stewartii, assembly GCA_027604665.1. Taxonomy (NCBI): domain Eukaryota; kingdom Fungi; phylum Chytridiomycota; class Chytridiomycetes; order Rhizophydiales; genus Polyrhizophydium; species Polyrhizophydium stewartii. The sequence continues at coordinate 12,566 of JADGIZ010000408.1, read as the reverse complement.
GCCGGCGAGATGTAGCTGGTGGTGACGACGTGCTTCTTGTGCTTGACAGCGGCGGCGATGACGCGGGCATGGTGGGTGTAGGGGATCAGACTGCCGAGAGCCAGAGGAGGCGGCGTCGACGTCGGTCATGTGGTCAGCCAGGGCGTCGACGACACGGTCATCGGCGCTCGCGGAACACACCTGATCACCAAGTCGTGCTGGGCAACGGCGGCCTCGAGCGCAGCGTCGCTGTCGACATCGAGCGACATGGGCGTCACGCGGTCTTGGCCCTCGGCGAGCGCGGTTGCGTTCTGCAGGCGGCGGCTTGCTGCAAGCCGTGTCAGTGGGCGTGAGCTCGGGAGCGAGGCGTCCGCGGGTTGTGGGGACGCACCGACGGTGATGTGGTTCTCGGGCCTGCGCAGCAGGTACTTGAGGCACGGCGGTGCGACGTAGCCCGAGCCGAGGAGGAGGATCTTCCTGCTGGCCCGCCGCCCGCGATGGCGAGGCACATGCGCGCTGGTCAGCGGCGAGCGGTGCCGGGTGGTGGGAACAGGCTCGCGGGACCCACTTGACGGTCATGTGCTGATTTCAGGCGAAAGGCGATTTGGGCCTTTCGAGGCCGGTTTGCATCTCGGCGCCCAACGACAACGCCATCGCGCGCGGGATGCCGGCCTTCACGCAGGCCCCATGGTCCTTCCGCGTGCCGCCGCCGTCGCAGCGAGCAAAGCAGCGCCCAAAGTCGAGCGTGCAGCCCGTGCGCCCGTCCGGATCTGGGCACGGCCACGCCCCGGCCGCCGTGGCGGCCATTTCAGGCGGCGCAGGCACGCAGACCCCCGCCGCCATCGGCGGGTTTGGCGGATCCATTGGGGCATACATCCCGCTTGGCGCCGCTGCATCCGATCGGCCTGGCACTTCTGGTGGCGGCGCGAGAGCGGGAGGCAGCGGCGCGGGCGCGAGCTTGGCGGTTTCGGCGGCCGGAGCTGCAAGCGGAGGCGCCGCCACGAGCGCCGCCTATGGCTCGCCCTCGCTCTCGGATATCGCCCGCTCGAAAAGTCACCACTCTCTCTCACGGCCCACGACTGGCGGCGGAAATGGCGGCAGTGGCGGCGTCGGCAGCGACGGTGAGGCCCAGCTTGCATGTGCCGTCGCTTCTGCCGCTAACTTTTGGCGCATCTCACGTCGCTGCAGGTCGGCACCCCTCTGGGCAGGCAGCTGCCGCCCAGAACTCGCTGCTGTCGCTGCAATCCTCAAAGCAAAACGCTCTATCGCGAAGGCCCTCAGCCAGCGATCCGTCGGGGCTTCATCTACGCCCCCAAAGGGACGCCGGTGCGCACATGTACTCAAACTACCATTCGCTTAACGGACAACCTACGCGATCGGGTCACGGTTACTCAGCCGCGCGCGTGAGCACCCCCGGGGAGCCCGGATCAGCTCTTCACCCGCCTCTACGCAGCAGTCTTGGCTCTGGCGGTCCAGCAGCCTCCCACAACTATATCGGCTCAGCAGCCGCTGGGCGCGAAAAGGGCGTTCGCTTTGCCGCTGACCTCGAAACCAAGCTCCATCAGCTCGAGGCTCGTCCGAGCACTGCTGCCGTGTCAGGGCTTTCAGGAATTGGCGGCGTCGACAGCCAAAAGATCGCAGCAAACGCCGGTATTGGGCAGTCTTCAACCCTCGCCACCGGCCATGCCGTTGAAAGTTTTCAGACAGGCCCTATTGCCCATGGAAATCTCGGATCAACCGATCCAGACTCTGTTTCAAGGCACTACGAAAGCATCTCGATCCGGTCGAGCAACAGCAAGGCCTTTGTGTCAGGCTATTGGCGCCAGTATGTTGAGATCATGCAGGCATTCAACACCACCAAATGACTGACCTACATTTAAACGCAACAGCCTCCCGCTCACAGAAAGCAACCTCAAAAAGCACACGGAGCACGTTGGGAAGACGCAGACTGTTTCTGCCATGGAGCGCATAGCAATGTGGGCCCAAAGGTAGGACTCTTGTTCCCGCGCTTCTATCCTTTTCATTTCATGACTTGTTCCCGCCTGCGCTTTTATTGACAAACCAAAAGCATCCCCTACTCTCTTGACGATCCAGAAACGGCCGTGGTGGCAAGCGCTGGCCCGCAATCTGAGCGTTCGTCACGTACGAGCATTCATTTGACCGGCACGGGCGGCTCCAGTTCGACCAACGGCGCTTCAGGCGGAAACGCGAGCAGCTCAGGCGCCATGCTCCACCATCTACCGTCTAACAGCAGTACAGGCGCCACGAACAGCATCCCTTTGCTGCGTCGCCGCAGTGGGCCTAGCACTGGTGCGTGCACGCCGGGAAACGCACCGGGGCCTAGCAAGCACACTCGACCAATCCGCAGCATGGACAACATCACGCATCACCAGACTCTGTATAGCCTGCCTGGCGGTTCAGCCGGAACCGCTGGCGTGACGGGGCGTGGGCATTTGTCTGCTCACGGTTCGAATCCGTCGGTGCCAGTCCCAGCAGCCCACTCAACAGGTGCTTCCCAAACTTTGTCTCACGACCACGTCCCACCATTGGCTCTATCGGATCAGCAAAGATACTCTACAACAAAGACATCGATCTCAAGCGGCCTCGCACATGGCGACATGTCGGCCCACGCCTCGGCTTCGGAGCGTCAAAAGTCGTTGCCTCATCTTGCAGGCTCCTCGCTTACAACATCGGCTCCAGTAGCTCACGCCGCAGTGCCGTCTGTACATGCGATTGCGGCTCATGGTGACCAGGCGTCTCATCCAGAGCAAGTGCAAACTGGAACTCACCACCACACGCATCCGGAGCTCGCGCAGCACCAGCACCACCACGCCCTTCAAAACTCGACTCCTCCGATTTCAAGCAAGGAAGGAGACGGCCAGCGAACCAAGCCACATTCATCCGGCATCGCGCAGAGCCACGGCTTCGGGCATGGACACAACCATGCTCATGCGCATTCCGCTGTTGGCGGCTATGTTGTGACGCCGGGCCATGCCCCAAAGCTGCAGGCCGATCGCGGGCGTCTCCTATGCTGCCTCAAAGTCGAAATCAAAACGGGCGTATATCGCATGCTGCCCGTGCACGAGGCGAGTCATGCCTGTCACAGTTCCCTGATAGACTCATCAGCAGCTGACTCTCTTCCAACAGCGAGATGATGCACAAGGCCTGGCCATGACATTTTGCAAGATCAACAATCTCATGGGCTCGCTCGACTCGCTACGCGACCATATCCAGCTGTCCATGAAGACGTATGGCTGACGCTGGCAGACATGACTCGGAAGCCGTGATGGACTGCGCAGCACGGAGCGACAGAGAGGCCTCGAGCAACAACTTGTAAACAGAGCAAACCGACGGTGCTTTTTGTTGAGCAAACCATCAAGAGAGGCCCAGCAATAAAAGCAATGGCGTCGCTGTCGCTGGCGCATTGCATCTGCTGAGCGCGACTTCCATAGAGCAGATGGGAGCCTACTTTTTTTGCTCGTCCTTGGGCGTGCCGGCGTCTTGCGCCTCAACAGACATGCCACTTTGCTCCCGCACCTTGTTCCACAGCTTTCCAAAGACCAGGTCGTCCTGCGGCTTGGCAGAGTCAATGAAGAAGCGATGGCGGACGGCGCCAGAAGTGGGATCCACTGCAACCCAGTTTTGAAAAAGAAAAAACGGTCGATGACGCAGATCCTGTGTGGAAACAACGATCCGACGTGACGATTCCCACATTGACCGCGTCTCGACTGTGACTGTGGTCGGCTCAGAAATCTGCAGGTGACTGCTGCCGCTGCCAGAACGGCCAGATGTCGGCACATAGGTAGGGATCGGTTGAGAGATACTGGTGACGTAGTTGCGCGATATGGCAAACGTCATGCCAGCCATGACGGCGATCGTGCCCGAGACTGCCGCAACAGTCCCGGGTGTCAGCTGGAGGATTCGCGCGGCTGGGAGGGCGCGCAGCAAGCCATGGCGCACCGCTCGCGAGGACCGTCTCGGCAGACGCTGTGGACTGCGCTGCGTTCGACAGGAGAAGAGGCAGCAGCGAGCACGAGCCAGCCGCATACACGGCGACACCGATCTTGAAGTAGCGCAGGAACTTGGTCAAAGGGCCCACAAAGACGAGGGCCTCTGGCACCGAGACCGGCGTTGGTCCGGCTCGCGCAGTCGCCCCCGGAGCCGCAGCAGCCGCTGCCGCCGCCGCTGGCGACGAGACCTGCACGGCGACAGGCCGCGTCCGCGGCCGCGACCGGGACGAGGCGGTCGATGCGGCACGCACGGCCCTGTAGATGCATGCCGCGCTCGCGCTGGCGCGGAGGCAGGTCCGCGCCTGGGCTGCCGCGCGGCCTGCGGCAGAGCTGGCCGCCGCGAGAGCGCACAAAGACGCCAGAGATCCGGCCATGTTCGGGTTTGACCGACAACCACGATGGCCGGCCCAACGCAGCGCAAAAAGCTCGATGCCCGCATCCCGACCATCGTCGCCAACGGCGTCCAGGCCAACCACCGCACCTTTTTTGTGGTTGTCGGCGACCGCGGCCGCGACCAGGTCGTAACGCTGCACTACCTGCTCTCCAAGGCCCGTGTCTCGGCGCGGCCGTCGGTGCTGTGGTGCTACAAAAAGGACCTTGGCTTCAGCAGGTCAGCAAGCCCGCGATCCATGCCGCGGGGCGATATCCACCTCCCGCCTTGCTGCAGCCCCAATCCCGCCAAGCGTGCTGTCCCTGCTCTGTGTGGAAGCTCTGCTCGCAGCACGTCGCCCACCCCGTCCGCGGGCACGGCACCGCACGCTCGAGCTGTTGGCGACCTTTTTTTTTTCTTTGGAGCACATTGATTCTGGAGTCGCTGACAACGACCCCGCCGCACAGCCATCGCAAGAAGCGCATGAACCAGATAAAGAAGCAGATCGCGCGGGGCACGCGCGACCCGGACGAGGACGACCCGTTTGAGCTCTTTGTTTCGTCCACGTCGATTCGCTATGCATACTACAAGGAGACCGACAAGATCCTCGGCAACACATACGGCATGTGCGTGCTTCAGGACTTTGAGGCCCTGACGCCCAACCTGCTTGCGCGTACAATCGAGACGGTCGAGGGCGGCGGTATCGTGGTCCTGCTTCTCAAGACGATGACGTCACTCAAGCAGCTTTACACCATGACCATGGTGAGTGCCGCACCTGGCGCACCAAGGGAACTCGCCACATGCGTGCTCTGCTGACGCTCGCCTCAAGGACGTCCACAGCCGCTACCGCACAGAGTCGCACCAAGACACCGTCGCGCGGTTCAACGAGCGATTCATTCTGTCTCTTGGCGGCTGCGAAACGTGTCTTGTCCTCGACGACGAGCTCAATGTTTTGCCGCTGAGTGCTGGCAAGGACGTCAAGCCGATGCCGCGTGCTGAAGAAAAGATCCTCACGCCCGCCGAGACCGAGCTTGCCGATCTCAAAGAGTCGCTCAAGGACACGCAGCCGGTCGGCGCGTTGGTTGGGTGTGCAAGGACACTCGACCAGGCCAAGGCCGTGCTGACCTTTGTCGAGGCGATTGCCGAGAAGACGCTGCGCTCAACAGTCACCTTGACAGCGGCTCGTGGCCGTGGGAAGTCGGCTGCTCTGGGTATTGCCATCGCGGCCGCCATTGCGTATGGCTACTCGAACATCTTCATCACCTCGCCGAGCCCAGAGAACCTCAAGACCCTGTTCGAGTTCATTTTCAAGGGCTTTGACGCGCTCGGATACGAGGAGCATCTGGACTACGACATCATCCAGTCCACTAACCCTGCGTTTCAAAAGGCGGTCGTGCGCGTCAACTTTTTCCGCGACCACCGCCAGACAATCCAGTGGGTGCAGCCCTCGGACCACGCCGTGCTTGCCCAAGCCGAGCTCGTCGTCATCGACGAAGCCGCCGCCATTCCGCTTCCGATCGTCAAGAAGCTTCTCGGGCCGTATCTCGTCTTTATGGCCTCGACCATCAATGGTTACGAGGGAACAGGCCGCTCCCTGTCGCTCAAGCTGATCCAGCAGCTGCGCGAGCAGTCGCGTGGCTTTGACGGCAGCAACCCCGAAAGGCCCGCGGGCGTGCTTGTTGGCCGCGACGGCAAAGAGCGCTCGGCCTCGAGCGCCGTTCCGGCCGCAGGTGCGATCGGCGCATCTGCTGCTGCCGCCACGGCAGGCTCGGCGAGCGCCGCCTCTGGACGCACTCTTCGCGAAATCAAGCTCGAGGAGCCGATCCGTTATAGCGCCAAGGATCCCGTCGAGCTGTGGCTCAACAAGCTACTGTGCTTGGACTGCTGCACACCGTCGTCGACCAAGTCGCGCCTCGCTGCAGGTTGCCCCCATCCATCAAAATGCGAACTTTACTATGTCAACCGGGACACGCTCTTTAGCTACCACCCCGTCTCGGAAGCTTTTCTGCAGATGATGATGTCGCTCTATGTCGCGAGCCACTACAAGAACAGCCCAAACGACCTGCAGCTTCTCAGCGATGCGCCAGCCCACCATCTATTTGTGCTGCTGCCACCCATCGACGAGTCAAAGGCCAATGTTCTGCCCGAGCCGCTCTGCGTCATCCAGGTGTGCATGGAAGGCACGATTGCACGCGGCTCGGCCCTCGCGTCGCTCTCGCGCGGCGTGCGCGCCTCGGGCGACCTGATCCCCTGGGTCGTCACGCAGCAGTTCCAGGACGACGACTTTGCGTCGCTCTCGGGTGCGCGCGTGGTGCGCATCGCAACACACCCCGACTACATTGGCATGGGCTACGGCGCGCGCGCGCTCGAGCAAATGGAAGCATACTACGCCGGCAAGATCCAGTCGCTCAGTGAAGGATCAGGCCGCGTCCAGGAGGACATACAGCGCGTCACCGACGAGGACCTGGCAGTAAGTGTTTACTGCTACTTGTTTTGTGGTGCCGTGCCCTTTCGGCTGACCGAACCATGTGCAGAACGCTTCGCTCAAGACAGACACGATCAGTGTGCGAGATCCCGCCAAGATGCCGCCGCTGCTTCTCAAGCTGTCGGAGCGGCCTCTGCGCGAACATCTCCACTGGCTCGGCGTCTCGTATGGCATCACTACGGCGCTTCACCGCTTCTGGAAGCGGTCCGGATACACGCCCGTCTACCTGCGCCAGACCACAAACGAGCTCACGGGCGAGCACACGTGCATCATGCTCAAGCAAGTCAACCGCGAAGGCGGCGATGTGCGAATCGGCAGCGATATGTGGCTGCGCGACTTTGCATGGGACTTCCGTCGCCGCTTTGTCGAGCTTCTCGCGTTCCAGTTCCGCAGCTTTCCGCCCGACGTTGTTCTCAGCATCCTCGAGGCCGCAGGTTTTGGCAAACCCCTTGGCGCGGAAGCGCATCGATCCCAGTCGGCAGATGTCAAACTTAACACGCCGTCCGAGATCCGCAGGCTGTACACGCCGTTTGACCTCAAGCGCCTCGACTCATATACGCAGAACCTCCTCGACTACCACGTCGTCATCGACTTGATCCCGAGCCTTGCTCGCGACTACTTTATGGGCCGACTCAGTGGAAACGGCGAGCTCAAGGCCCCCCAGCTGTCCGCCGTCCAGGCGTTCATTCTTGCGGGCATCGGCCTGCAGAAAAAGACGGTCGAGGACCTTGAGATTGACGTTGGCCTCCCTGTCAGCCAGATTCTGGCTATATTCGGCAAGGCTGTCAAGCGCCTCAGCGCCTACCTGATCGGCATCATCGAGCGGGGCGCTGAGCAGGAGGTTGAGCAGAAGCTCAGGCCCGCCAAAACAAACAAGGCCGCATCAACCGCCAAGAAGGTCACCGACGACACCGACGGCGTTGACGTTGGCGCGGACATCTCGGAAGCACCGCGCGATGTGAACGACGAGGAGGCATGGGATCCTGTAGCAAAGCCGCTTGACGAGGATTTGGACGAGGCTGGCGACGAATTTATGAGCGAGTTTCGTGAGAAGCAGCGCGAAATGATCAACTCGCTCAACTTGCAGAGGTGCGTTTGCCGAGCCAGTGCTTTTCTTGAATCTTGTATCTGCACAAGGCACCCCCTTACTGACCTGCGCGCGGCTCTTTGTTTGGGCTCTCGTGCAGCTATGCCATTGGCGGTGATGAAGAGGACTGGAAGGACGTCAAGGTCAACGGCGGCTCCAACATTGTCAACATCAAAAATGCCTCGTCGTCCAAGAAGCGCAAGATGGACCAGGCAGAAGGCGCCGCGGCCGAGCTCTTTGACAAGACAAAGGGCATTGCATCTGGCGTGCACGACCCTCGCGACCTGATGGGCAAGATTAAAGAGAAGCAAGCCAAGCTCAAAGCCAAGCGCGACAAGAAGCGTCTTCGATGAGCGGCCAATCCGCTGCGCTCTCGCACTGCGGCAAGGCCCTGCAAAGCGAAAATGAATAGCAGCGCCAATGGCAGCAACGGCACCAGCTGCGCTTGCTTGAATGCAGCCATCATGTGTCCACTTTTCATTGGTTCGTGGCAAAACTGCATTTCAGAGCTGCATTCTGGGTGTGATTTTTGAAGGAGGGGATGCGGTGGCAGTGGCAACGCGCAGCTGCTTGACGGCCAGCTGGAGGCTTGGGTGGGGTGGGGGATCAGGGCTGCAGGGAGTTGCATCAGGAGCAAGTTCACCAAATTATTGACACCGGTCGGAAAGCGAGGCAGGTGTTGCGAGGGCCTATTGCGAGACAAAGATGCCCAACGAGGCAATGATGTGTGCGAGACAAGGGAAAAGGGAATATGGTCGTGGTGAGCAGCTCAAATCGGTGCTGCGGATGGTGGTAACTCAGACCAGTGGAGAGTCGCTGGCAGCGCCGGAGAATCGCTTGCCGAGCGCGAACTTGCGGGCAAGTCGACAGACATTGGCTCGGGGCTCATGGGATGTGCGTCGACATCCATCATTGCCGCGCGCGGCTCTGCAGGTAAGTGCAAGTCATAATGAGGTGAGTCAACGCCAATTCGTGACACGTGCTCATCGAGGATGCCTTCAAGATTCTCAGTGACTCTTGCGTTCGGTGATAAAACTGGTGTGCAGTCGCTGCTCATGTCCATCGCCGCCAAGGCGCCTTTGTCGCTTTCGGTGGCGACGCAAGGAGCAACAACCAGCGTCCGCTCGACTGAGACCTGTACCGATGCTGTGACCTGCACGTACGATTTCGGATGGTCATTGGTTGCGTGCAGTTGGCGGCCGCAATCGAGTGGGGCACTGCCAATGCTGGAACCAGACGCTGATGTCGGCGCAGATAGATTCGAAAGCGACTCTCCGACCGATGGCGACGCGGCGGGCAGCATATCCACAACGTCCACCGCGGCCTCGTCGGCTCCCAAAATCATGTCGGCCTCGTCAGCCGTGAGCTCAGGCTCCGAGTCGATATTGTCAGACCCGCCGTCAGAGACGTCGCCTCCGCTTTGAGAGCCGTCCGAGCCCCGGCGAGCACCGTCGCCGCCGCCGCCGCCGTCTGTCATGGTCAGATCTCGGTAGCTGCGCTCGCTGTACTTTTCCCAGCCCCTGCACGCAAGTGCGGCTCAAGCGTCAGCTTGGCCAAGCGGAGTTCTAGCGTGGGCGGCCAGCGGCACGCACTGCAGCTTGATGCGTCTGATTTCCATTGATGCCTGACCCGGGTCGTTCGCGGAGAGCGTCGACGCCGCCGTCCCTTCTTGCCTTTCGCTGGGATACACAGGCACAGATAACCAAACTTCGTCCTAGACGTACATGGCGCATCAGCAGTGCACCGGAAATTGGATCAGCAGGCTTCGAGCCAACGCTTACGCGGCGACGGAATGCCACATCGCTTGTGCGGCGGAGAAAGTCGATGCGGCGGCGCAAGTCAAACAGCAGATCCAGAAAGACGCCGGCGCCGCTGCGGTTCCGCTTGAAATCGGCCAAGGTAATGCTTGTCTTGTTGTGCAGACAAAGCAAGTCGGCGCTGCTCGCGATAGAAACGTTAGATGCGTCCCGCAATTCCGTTGGCATCTGTCGCTGTTTGCAAAACCTACGCGATCGCGCAGAACTCGGTCATGCTGTAGTGCTCGCGAATGCGCTTGATCTGGCAGCTCCAGAAAAGCTCGAGCTCCATAAACGAAAGCACCCCATCTGCGTCAGTGTCGAGGCAGTGGAACCAGTACGTCAGCGCCGAGTCGGTGGTTTTTTCCACGACCGAAAGAAGGAATGCTGCGAGAGCGTCCAATTCTCATCAGCAAAAGTAAGCAAAAATACAAAACATTCGCTCGACTCACGGATAAACTCGCGAAAGTCCATTCGACGTTCTTGTCCGTTTTTTGTCGAGCGCAAGCTGCGGATATCGTTCCACTCGAGCACGCGCGAGACAATCGGCGCAGAGAGCGTGAAATTTTCAAAGCGCTCCAGATCCGAGCGGCTCAGGAGCTATCTCCCTCGGCCGGTTGCCTGTTAGCATATGCCAAGAGCTCAGCAAAAGTACGCCGCGCACACGCACCATGTCGTGGTCGCTATCAAGCTCCCAAAACTTGCAGTAGATGACATAAAAGTCCTTGTACGAAAATGCCGGCGGCACCTGCGGCGGCGCTCGTGTCAACCAAAGAAACCACCGAGCCCCGGAATTTACAGCGCCTGCGCACCCTGTGCTCGAGACACGTTGCGCATTCCTTAAGCTGGTTCAGTTGTGCGACAAACTCGAGCTTCCTGAACTCGCGCAGAGTCATGTGTGGGTTTGAGCTCTGAGGCTTCATGTAGAAGAGTCGCGCGGCAACAGCCTCGACTGCAAAAGAGTTACAATAGCGCTACTACATGGTTGTTACATAAAACATGAAACTCACTGTACCGGTCCATGAATGAAGATGAGGAGACGAGAAACTCAAACGCCGGGTGGCATCGAACAATGTCCTCGATGGCATCTTCAAAATCAACTTGCAACAAGTGATCGCGGTCTGCAGGTTTGAGGAGCTGGAAGCAGCGGCGGCACGAATCAAGTGCCTCCCATTTCGAGAGCGACCAAAACCTGCGCGGTGCAGATCAGCGATGCCGTCCGCGTGACGACGACGATGATGATGGTCGGCATCAAATTCGAGGCACGTGATCCGATACCAACCTACCTTGCGACATGGGCCCAGTAAATTGGCGCTGGCGTTGGTTTGGGGTGCCCAGTAATATCGCGGCACTTTCGAATTAGCGAGCCTGCGAGACCCGCGGGCAGCGAATAGGCCGAGAGAATGGCCGAGGCGTGTGCAGGCTCGAGGACAGACTGTGACGAGTCGAGGCACAAGCGCGAGAACAGCTCAATCTGCGGCAGTCAGCAAGCGCGCGCAAGAGCATTTCGGGGCCTGCGCACCTGCGCACCAGCGTCTTTGATGGTGACTCGGCCAGAAAGGCTTCACGGCCAGACATGGGCAGCGATGAAGAGCGGGCCTTGGTTTGGATGCGCGGCGCAATATGCGCCTGGGCCTGCTGTGGCTGTTTTTGCGGGTCGCGGTATTGCTGTTGCTGTTGGGCGTGCCTTGCGGCGATAGTGCTGGAAGGCGATGCGGCCGAGTCGGGATATTCGGCTGCGGCGGGAGCCGCGTAAGAAGCACCGCGGATCTTGGAAGATATCGGCGCCTTCCACAGAGCGACGGCTGCGTCCACGTCGAGGTCCCATCCCTAAACCGGATCGAGCAGAGTACACAAACCAGCGTCAGCAAGGGGTCGCTTTCAACCCACTCGTGCCCGTGCAGAGGCAGACGAGATGATGCGCGAATGCGTGACGGGGGCGGGAGATCGGCCGAGTGTTGCCCAGCTCGGGCGATGGTGCGTCACCCAGACAGTGGCCTGCGGGACCCGCATGCCGGGGTGTGCGACCGCCCGAGTCTGGGCACGCGAGCTCGGGCGGTGGCTCCTCGCAAGCTCCGCTCCGCGACAGAGGCAAGATCCGCACCGGCGCGAGCCGGGGACGCACTGACGGGCGGGCAGCCCAGAGAAGGGTCGGTGTGCTGGCGAGAAGACTTGCCTCGTCGCTCGCTGCGGCCGGCGCAGGTTTGGTGAAGGGGGCTTGGGCCGTCGGCTGCGTCTGCTGCCCGGCAGCGGATGGCTGGGCGGCAGCGGCGGCGGCAGCGGCGGCGGCATGCGGCGCGGCGCGGGCGGGCTGGATCTGCGGTGCAGCCGCGGCAGTGGTGCTGTTCGGAGTGCCGGCGCGCCGGGCTGCGCTCGCAGCACGGGCGGCTGCCGGGGTATCCCCGAGGGCGGGCGAGGGCTCGAGCAGCATCTGGCCAGGCTGCGAGTGATGTGGTTGAGACGCCGACGAGCCGGCGGCGTGAGCGGCAGCGGCGGAGGAAGAGGAGGCCGCGGCGACGGTCGGGGGGCCTGAAGCCGGCGCGGAGCTCACCGGGGGTGCCGCGGCCGCGAGCTGCAGGCTGCCCCCGGCAGCGGGTGGTGGGGCCCCGGACGTCGCTGGTGCCACGGGAGCCGCGGGGCTCGCCCACTGCACAAAGAGCGACTTGATGGCCACCGACATGGACGACATGCCCGGCAGAGTTGCTAGACGCCTGAGGGTCGGGCGTCGGGCGCGGCGGGACGTGCTGGCGTACGGGGCGGACAGGGTGACGCCGGCGGGTATGTGCAGCCGCCTTTGGCGCGCGCGGGGGGTGCGGTCACGGGCTGCTTGGCGGCGGTG